>PVKA01006297.1:34721-84684 GCA_004027165.1 Ctenomys sociabilis
TGAGCCTGCGATGGAGTACAGGCGCGTGCCTGTAATCCCAGCCCTAGGGAGGCAGGAAGCAGGAGGATCACTGTGAATGTGGGCTGCATAGTGAGACCCTGTCAAAAAAAAATAAAAAATTAAAAAAAAAATTAAAAAAACCTAAAAAAACAAAAATTATCAAGGAGATTATGGGGCCACACAGTAAAATGATCTATGATGTAGAGTGAGCCCAAGGAGAGTCACATGGAGAAAACATTCTCTCAGGCTTTCACAGAGAGCAAATTGGTCAAGCAGTGGCCATAACTCACCACATGATAAGGGATCTACAAAGTGCAGTACAGGGTCACAGGGTAAACCCTGAGGGGATTTGACTGACCTCGGCAGGCACAAAAGTCACATTTCTTGTTATATAGGTCTTGCTTTTTTTGGTCTTAGCCATCTGGCAGAAAACTATAAAACTGAGGTATAAAAAGTAAAGCCATATGAATATGCTGAGCTGTAAAGGGCTCAAGTGAGCAATTTCTGACATTACCAGACATGCAGATAATCCACTACTATTATAGACTACTGGACTATATCGGATTACATTGCTGAATTCATGTACCTACAATATATGAATGGCAATAGAACCCATCTCTGACAAAAGTAAACAAAAAGGGGTACATAAATGAAGGACCATTTTGTAGTTATATATATATATATATATATATATATATATATATATACACATATGCAAAATAGCATAGATATACAGCTATTTCTCTTAGTGCAAGGAGAAGAAAGTGTTGAAATAGTAGTGTTCAGATGAGATATCATATCTGTGTCTTGTACTATGAATGACTACTATGAAGACAACACTACGCAATATATTGATTATTGTAACGATCCTACTAACCTGTTTTAAAACTGTCTCATTGCTCCTTCTTTCTCAATAAAATTAATATAAAAAACAATAGCACCAAGAAAAATAGGTTTCAATCTTAGCAAAAACATGAAGGACCATTGCAATATAAACCAGAGCTTACATTGATTTCCTTACAAGGGAATCAAAATGGTTATCAGAAAATAAGGTAAAAATTCCACCATTTCTTTTCAACTCAGGAAAAATTAATAAACTTATTATAAGTTTAAAAAAAAACGAAAGACTGGTTAGAGAAAGCTATTGTTAGTATGTCATATTTCTCAAAGAAGTTTCTATAAGCAGCAGTACTGGGGCTGGGGAGATGGCTCAGTGAAATAAATGCCTTCCTGGCAAGTGCAAGGGCCTAGTTCTGTGAAAAAAAAAAAAAAAAAAAGAAAAAAGAAACAAAAACAAAAAAATAGCAGTACTAGCTACAATATATTTCTGTAAAAGGGGATTTTTGATTAAAGAAGATGATAATTGAGAAGAAATCTGTTTTTAACTGTGTCTTTTTAAAGATTCCTCTCTGATTTATAAATGTGAGCTGGGTTGACTAAGACTTTTTCAGTACTGGAATGAAGACAGGCTTGGTCAAAAAGGGACAGCTTGGAAAGTGAGTCTCCATTAGGTCTGTCCTTCAGAGAACAACACAAGCATCACTTTTGACTTCTTGCTGGGGCCCTTAATTTGCTGTGCCAGCATCACTGAAGGTGAGGACACTCCCGAGCCCCTCTCATCTCAACATAAATTCCAGATGGTGTATAGAGTTTCATGATCTTGAATTGATTGTATATATATTTTAAGTTATTCATTAAGTAATAGAGAAATTAGATTTCTATTCAATTATTCTTACTCTCTGGACTTTCTGTCTCTTGCAGTGTCCTGATTCTGTGTCCCAGTGAATGTAAATAGCAATAAAGTGATCAGATTTTTAGACAAAATATATTGCTTGCTCAATTGCTTGCTGCTACTGGACTTAACCATTTATTAGCTCATTCGGTTTTCTCCAGCACTTTATCTGTATAATGTTAATTACAGTTTGTATATGAGCATATTACACCTCTGTCAGTTTGGAAAGCTCTTCAGGTGGTCAAGCTTACCAGGGTCCTGTGTTGAATACAGCCTGTGTTTTGTACTTCCCACACTGCTACACCATCTTCAGAGTGTGTTCCCTCATAGAAACCATCTGATTATGTCAGGAGTTCTGACCCAGTCTCTAGTATTTCCCACACAAATACAAAGCTCCATCAGCAACACCTGCATCCTTGGTGCAGAAAAGCTTTGACAGGTCCTATCTTTTTAATCCTGCAGGGATTTTGCCCCACAATTTATGACTGAAAAATTCAGGAAAGCAAGCAACTATGTCAAGATTCATTTTAGCTTTAGAAAGAGCTCATCAAAATTGCACCCACCAGAAAAATCCAGTTAATGCTTGTCTCTTCATTGTTGGTTTCGAAGGTCCCTGTTCATGGAGTTTTCAAAAAGGCAGTAATAGCTTATTTGGTTGATTGGCTAAAGTATGGATCAAAGGAAAGCCCTTTGTAAATGAGCTGCTGATGTCTAAGATGCCTTGGTTTACTGTTAATAATGCTGTTCAAGGACTCAAAGAAGTGGAAATGACAGAGTGGACTTGCCAGGTAAAGCTTTATTCACCAGGATGCGAGGGCCCAGAAAATACAACCTGCAGTACCCAAGCACTTAACAGCCTGAGAAAGGAATGACGCATTTCACATAATGGATACCAGAGGCTAATCCATCATCTGAGTGACCCAGCACATGTAGACCATGGAGCTCACTGATTCACTGTGGAGTCTCCAAATGTTAAATTAATATTAAGGACACCAAGTTTTTACTGGATTTATATTAGCAAAAAAAAAATTTAAGCCAAAGAACAAAAATTTAGCTCAAATAATAGAAACAGAGGATCACAGACCTTCTTCCAATTCCCAGACTTGAGACAGTTTTGGTAGTCTGGACCCCTTGAATTTAGGGAAAGCCAGGTGCCCTTGAGGAAAGACCCTGGCATAGTGCCAAAAATGTATACCATCAGTCTTTCTTCCATCTGTCATCAAAGTAACCCTGTGCACTGGGGAAAAGGAAAAAGTCAGATATTTCAGAGACTGCTGGACCCTGTTTCTGAACTAATGCTGCATTCAGGAAATCTGAACCAACTTTGTAGATCTCAAGTGAGAAAAGTGGGCCAGTGCACCCGAAACTAGTGGACACTACAGAAAAGCTTTTCATAGATACATAAACAATACTCAGCATCTCTCATCTTTATATTCCTCTTACTCTCAAAAGAATGCATAGCATCAAGAAAGAATGAAAATATTTTTAAGGCTGCAAGAATAAAGGGACACTTCTGTGTCAGTGGGGGAATAGAATTTGGTGGGTCCATTGTACAAAATAGTTTGGAGATTCTTCAAAAACCTGAAGCTAGAAACTTCCTTGGATCCAGCTATACCCCTTCTAGGTGTGTTCCTTGAAGGGTTAAAAATGCCAAATTACAGTGGTGACTATATTTGTAGCAGGATGACTCACAATCACTGCCTTAGAAGTGAGTTATATGTCCATCAACAAATAATGAAAGAAAATTGGTACTTACATGCTATATGCTACTACTCTGCCAGAAAGAATGATCAACTTGAGCCCTATTCAGAAAGTTGGATGCACATTGAAACCTAATGATTGGCAAACTTAGTAAGACTCACAGGTTTAGATTTCACAAGTTTTCAAATACAAATGAGATCTAAAAAACAGAAGGGCAAAATAAAAGAGAGATAATAGGAAACATGGGAATACAGAGTTTTAAAAATAAGCAGGGCTCCAAGAGGAGAGGGATTTGAGAGAGGGAAAAGGTAAGGGGAGCAAAAAACTTGAGATGTGAATGTAAGTGTTCCAAATCCCCACAGAGAATGTCATCATTAATTACTATAAACATACACTACTAAGAAGTTAAAATAAAAAGACTTGGGGTCTCTATGGTTGGCCAGATAGCTCAGAAGACTAATCACCTGCTTAGACAAATACAGGGACTAGTGTTTGATCCCTGGCACCACACGCTGCCATGGTCCCACTTCTGGGCAGGCCACCAAGACCTGGTGTGATGGTGCATGCCTGTAGTTTCAGTGCTGGGGAGACTGAAAACAGGAGGGTCACTGTGAGTATGAGCTGTACGGTAAGGCTCTATACAAAATACGTTAAAAAAAAAGATTCACATAAGAAGAGTTGGGATCTCTGGAAGTGAGATAGTCAATGGAGTGTTAGACAAGGTCTGATTCACAGTGGGATCAGTAGGTCCTGAAATCCATTCAAAAATTTGATTGTTTTTGCAATAATGTGTAGTTGAGAGAGAGAGATTAGGGAAGGACATTCTCAGATGAATTTATATAATGATCCCTTAGCAAGAGGACTGTTAGGGTAGAAAAGGGCAAATGGAAGCCATTATAATTGCTTTTATTATGAAAAATAGAGCAATCTATACAGCCTGGAAGCCTGGGAGGACTGCAATGGTTAGTGCTTGAAAAGACAGAGGCTTTCAAGATTCAAGCTGATGGCTTCCACCACATGAGTTTCTACTGAGCTCTGTTTGGTCTATGCAAGAAGGGATGGGTCTTGGACAGTGATGATGGATTTCCATGAACTTAATCAAGTGCTGCTGTGGCAGCTGCCCTACTGGGTGTGCTTTCCCTACTCGAGCACGTTGACATATTTTCTGGTATCTGGTATGTAGCTACTAATTTGGAAAATGCTGCTTTTCTTTGTACCTGTCCATAAACCCACCAGAAGCAATTTTCTTCCAGCTGGCAAGGCCAGAAATACATCATTAGTGGTCTACTGCAGGGCTATGTTAATCTCAAGCCTTGAGTCACAGTTTAGTTACAAGGTCTTCAAACTTATTTGTTTATTTATTTGTTTAGTCTCTTTAAGACAATCTTACTAGGCAATCCTACTAAGCCTTTAGGCTGGCCTTGAGCTTACTTTATAGCCCAGACTGGTCTCCAGCTGACTGCAATCCTTTTGCCTCAGCTTTCTGAGTGCTGGGATTACAGGCATGCACCACCATACCCAGCAATCATTTTTCTTTTTCACAAAGTATCACATTGGCATATTTTTTGATGACATTATGATGATTGGACATTGTGAGAAACAGGTCACAATCTGTGAGCTTGTGGGTAAAACCTTCTTATACCAGAGGATTAGAAATAAATTCAGGAGAGTGGCCAGGGAGATGGCACAGTAGAATAAGCACTTGCCTGGCAAATATAAGGGCCTGTGTTCAATCCCCAGTTCTGCAAAAAGGAATGCTAGAAATAAATAAATCCACAAGGCCCCACTGTCTCAGGGAAATCTCAAAGAGTTCACTGATACCATTTAAGGAGAAGAATCACTTGCTCCATCTGACCAATCCCAAGACCAGAAGAGTGGCTTTAATGCATTTTGAGTTTGGAAGAAATGCACTCCTCCATTAGGTGTGTTTCCCTGACCCATTCACAAAGTGATTTGGAAAGCTTCATTTTGACCTGGGCAAAGAGCAAAAGAGGGCTTTGCAAAAGGCTAGGTTGCTAAGTAAGCTTCTTTGCTACTTAGGCCATGTCATATGGCAGATACAATGATTCTGGAGGTGCCTAGGGCAGACAGGGACACTGTTGGGTTCTCTGGCACTCCCTTTATAAATATCTGCAAGGTCCTTGGCATTCTGGAGTAAGACTGTCATCTTCACACAACACTTGACCTGAGAAAACCAGCTCCTGGCCTGCTACTGGGCCTTGACAGATACTGAACTTTTGACCATGGAACACTAGGTTGCCGTTCAGCCTGAGCTTCCCATCATAGACTTGGTGCTCTCTGACTCAGAAAGTCATAAATTCAGATAGATGTGCATAGCAACCATCCATCATGAAATGAAAGCTATGCACTCATGATCATGTCTGAGGAGGTCCAGAGGGTGCAAATCATTTGGTTATATATGCATAACCCCTTACTTTGCATCAGCAATAAAATTCTGTAAGTCTCAGACATGAAGTCTGCCTAATTCATCTTTGCTGAATGCCTTATGTTATCATTTGGAGACAAATTTTACTCTTAAGGATTAAATGACTACCTTGGGACCACTCAGAAGATCATCCATGGGATTCTCCTTGTCTTATGGCCAATGAGTCAATAAACTTGATTAAATCCATACAAAGACTCTTTAGCAAGAAATATTTTTGAAATTTTGGGACCAGGGAGGTAAATATCTTAGAGAATATAATTTGGACTCATATCTCAGATTGATGCAACATTAAGAATGAACATTAGACAATATTCAAAGGGAATTTTTCATGATTAATTTCTTATACTTAATATTTCATACTTAAATTTACAATATCATAATCCTGAAATATTCAGATCTGAAGTTCAAAGAAGACTGGACATAAGCACAAAGGGAGTCTCTGCCTTTGCACAGCTCTAAATAGTCTGGATGACTATCAGTGTCATGAGGCTTGTTTGATTGAGGTCATGAGGAGAGATTCTTTGGTGCCTTATGCCTCATGAAACTAATTATGAAAGAAGAAAACAAAACATATGTAAAGCTGGTTCTAATGATGTAACAAAGCAAACAGAATGGGGCCCACGATTCACAGCGGATGTGCGCAGTGTAGGCAGAGAAACCGTGTCATTGTTTTTATTTATTCATTTTTTTTTGTTTTGTTTTGTAGAACTGGGACATGTTAGTGTGTTTAATGGGACGGCTATTGAGCTGTGTTTATGATTGTCTTGTTCACTTTTCTCCCTTTGCTACAACAAAGTACCTGACACCTGTGTTTTTTGTTCCTCATTCATTCATTCATTCATTCATTCATTCATTCATTTCACAAATATGTATTGATTGTCTCCTTGGTGTCAGAAACTGTGAAACATGTCAGGGATAAAGTGATGATAAAAAAAGACAGATATCTCTTGGTCCTGAGGCACTTAGGAGTGTATGGTTAAACAGTATTGAAATAAGTAAAGTCAAGGAAGAAGAAAGTAGGATCTCCTGGGAATGGGATGAACTTAGCAGAGTGACTACTCTTTCAGAAGAATATTTATTGCTGTTGAAAACTGGCTATAATGTTTTTGGGGTGGCTCAGACTTCAGCATGTCTGGGCAGCACAGGTGTCGGCAAATCCAAGCGCGCTGCTTCCCGCCCACAGGTCTGGACACAGTCCTTCTGATCCAGGCTGTAATTTTGGTCTTTCTCTGCAGCCATCATATACAAAGCTCTCACAGAACCCATAGCTAGTAATGAAGAAGAATCTGTTAAATAGAACCTTACAGGGACCTGCGTAGAGGGGCTCGGGGCAGAAAGCAGGTTGTCAGGCTTTGGAAGGAGCAGTGGTCTCTTTTTCCTGGGTGCTGGCCACCAGGGTGGCTATGAGGACAAGGAGAACCACAAAGCGGAGAAGTCCATGCATCTTCGTGACCAGGACATCAAGCTTCCTAGGGGAGGCGGACACCTAAAATTGGGGAAGGAAGAGTTTATTTGGCTCACAGTTTACGGAGGTTTCAGTCTGTAATCAGTTGGCTCCAAAGCATGATGGCCTGGCAGAGCAGTAACAGTTCAAGGCAGCAGAAGATGGCAAAAACAACATTCTCTCTTCCTTGTACTGTGAGCAGACCATGCGCCCACATCCCAGGGAAGGCGTGGCACTCACACTGTCCTCCTCTCCCACAGTGAGGACCCAGATCCCCTGCTGAATCCCTTAGTTAACCTTCTACACTTCTCAAGTTGACACAATGAATCAACCATAGCAATGATAATACAGCTACTAATGCTGAAAGCCACGGGAACTAGGGGCTCTGGGACACACCTGTGCCTCTTAATTTTAATGAGTAAAATATGGAAATGTGGTTCTTTTTCCAAAAGTTGGTGGCAAAAATCTGCTGTCTGCCTCTGTCACTTCTTTCCAGTTTTCTCAATGTGTTGCAGGCAGTCATATGTGAGCTACCCTGTGTAGAGGCGCAGGCATTGCAGAGTGAGAAACGCCTCTGAAAAGCAGTGAGTGGCTAACCAGGATTTTACACTCCTTAAAAGTAGATCTGACTCTTCCATCATATTTCAAATGAGACCACTGTCCTGTGTGATGTTTGTCACCTATTGCTTGGGTGAGCTTCTAGAAAGATTTTATGGTTTTTACTGTTAGAATTATACCGCCATGTTGAAGTGAGGCACTGTGGAACTGAGAGAAGGCAGATCTCAGCAGGTGTCTTTGAAGGGCATAGGGATCAGAATTATAAAAACAAAATCTATAAAGCTAAACTTACAAATAATGTAAGTATAATTCCTATATTAAGTAACACCTGATATTTTATTCCATAAGTGAACCTGGATAATGATAATCTTTTTTTTCATTAAAAATTGGAACTGTGGGCCTGGGGAGATGTCTCAGTAGAATAAGAACCTGCCTGGAAAGCACAAGGGTCTGAGTTCAACTCCCGGTTCTGCCAAAAAAAAAAAGGAACTTCTGAGGAATTCTGTAACACCTAAAATGAAAACTCCCAGTACCATGACATGGGCAGTTCTTGAGATCCTGGAAATCAAAACTATGAGTCTGATCTAGTAGTGAGACCCTGAACACCCTATAGACCCTTCCCCAAGGTTTAAAAAAAAAGATGTAGGAAGTGAACTAGGACTTTCTGAATAGAACCACAATTGCACACAAAATAAGCATGAGAATTGACAAATGCAAGTGTCTTACTACTAGAGAAAGTATCTCAATGGTTTGGAAAAATGCAGAAGTCTCCTAAGTTCATAGCATCCTATTCCAAAATTATTGTGACACTTGATATTATACCTGGATACTTATCATTTATTTTTAGAAGGGGTCAGTTTTAAATCTGTTCCACTTTGCACTAGACCTAAGAGGAATACTAAGTTGTCTTTCCCTCACCCATCCCTGGGAAAGTGAAGCTTAGAAACTAGTGGGTGAGAAGAGCAGGGCCATTCCTCAGGGTCCTCACTCAGAATCACCACCTTGCCAGGCTGACAAGATGAGTATCTGCAGTTTATTTCTCAGGGTTTGCAATTAAATAGGTGAAAATTGTAATGCTAGAGTCGCCATGAAGAGCACTCAGCTCTGCATTTCTGTGCTTTGTCCCTCAAATTCCACCCTGGGTGCCATGTGATGGAAACTCTAGGAATGTGCTATCTGGAGACTGATGCTCTTGGGGGACAGGAAACAGCCTTGGTTCTGATTTCATTTGGTGAGGAGACTCCAGCTCACTTGCAAGGTGCTCTCCTGATGAAATTTGTCCTCACATAGTAGATGGGACTCACAAAGTGAATAACAGGCATAGAATCTAATGATTTTTATTGATCAAATTGTAAGAGAAAGAGTTTTCTCATATACAGCCAGAAAACTTATATACACAGTGTATGAAATTTAGTATGGCTTTTATATAGTGCCTGGTCTAGTGTTTTTTTTTTTTTTTTTTTTTTTTTTTTTTTTTTTTTTCCTTCAAACTTAGACTTCTGAAGAAGTTAGGATGGAACAGAATGAAGGCCAAGTGAGGGGACCAGTCTCTTAGAGGGCCACTGTTTTTGTATTAAAATGAGATTTTTGTGCTTTTCACTAGGGAATGAGAGTCAGGCAGACAGACTTGTTTTAAAAAAAAATTAAAATGTGCAACACTAAATGTACATGCTTTCCTCACAAGTATCCTTCCTGTGTGGACAGAGGGTCACTGCCTGTGGCTCCTGCAGGAGGGCCAGAGATCAGAAGGTGAGGGTCCTTCCCTCACCTCTGCTGCCTCCCTCGTCAGATCTCTTCTAGATTCTTCCTCACAGGTCTCCCAGTGTCCTTTGCTTCCATCTATATATTCTGCGGTGTGTTCAGGATATAATACTGAAAGCGAACTTATAAAGCAATAGTTACCAAGTAAGAATGAAATATATGATGACTATTTAATTAAGACTTATTATAGTAAAAGGGATATGTTTACTAGACTCCTCCTGACACCCCTTGGGGTGGCACAATGACCCTGACTTCCTTGCCCTTTGTGCAGCAGCTGTGGAAGGCATCCTCATGAGCATCTATGCTCTCAGGGCCCCCTCCCTTTCCTGACTCCATCCCACTGTTTAAATCTGATAGGAATTTTGACAACAGGGAAGTCATGCGGTTTCAGATCAGATGAAAAAGGTGTTGGAGGACACACTACTTCATGACGATTACGAGCTGACTTTTCCACTGGATGTCACCGGGCAGCAGCACTAACTTTATCTTTATCACCCTAAAAGGCACTTCTAGGTCTCCTTCAAACAGTGGTAAGAACATTAGAGTGAGAGCATGTTCAAAGTGAGGGAAAGCATTTAAAGGGATTAATGGCAATTTGTCTCTTACTATGATAAATTACTATAAACATTTTCCATATATTTTGCCCACATAAGAAATGACACTGAGGGCTGGCCAAATAGCTCAATGGATTAAAATGCCTGCCAGCAGGTGCAGGGGCTGGGGGTTCAATTCCTGGGACCTGCTGAGATGGCAATAAAGACTGAGTGTGGTGGTTCATGCCTTAATCCCTGCACTTGGGAGGCTGTAAATAGGAGAATCACTATGAATGCAACCTAGTAGTGAGACCCTTAACAACCTGTAGACCCTTCCCTAAAAATACAATAAAAAAAGAAAAAGACAAAGACAAGAAAATACAAGACACTGAATAGTTGAAAAATACTTGGTGGGGTTTTCTTTTTCTTTTTTTTTTTTTTGCAGAACCAGGGATTGAACTCAGACCTTTGTGCTTGTCAAGGAAGTGCTTATTCTACTGATCCATTACCCTGGCCCTGGTTTTCTTCTTCTGTAGCAGAAAACTTCTTAGCACCTTTCCTTCCTTGTCACCAAGCCCATGTGTTCCAGCTCCTTACCACTCCTCTACTCTGTCTCTGCCATTTTCTCCTCTCTTACTCTCCTCCACTCACTCTTGCTGCATGCACCTCTATAAGCATGTGTGGCTTGCAGCAAGAAATAAACTTTAAAATAAATCCAATTTAATGCTCTTTTGTGGGGTAGTTTGTTAGTATAATATTGCATGATATACAATTTTTGTTCATATGATAATCATTGGGTATAAACTTGTTCTATTCATTTAAAATATTTTCATCAAAAGTGTTTGAAGGTTGCCATGGAGACTTGGAATTTTCTGAGCAGTAACTGAGGGTGTGAAAGCTGACTGAGCAATGTGTGATATACACTGCGAGAGTACCTTGGGGGCAGATCCCAGGGGCACAGGACACCAACATCAAGTCCAACATATATTTTATGCTGTCTGATGATATTAAGAATATGCCAGTCACATGGTGTCTCCATTCAGGGGGCCAAAGTGCTCATTTTTCCATAAATGGTCCTTCTATATTTTCTGTTTTGTTCAGTGTATGATGTAACATCTGACAACACAGTGTGTGTGTGCATGCGTGTGTGTGTGTGTGTGTGTGTGTGTTTGTGTGAGTGTACATGAGGCAAAGGACTGGGGATGGAGAAGGAGGTGAATATATATAACAGAAGAATGGGCACATATTTTATTTTATGAACTGGTACCCTAGATCTTCCACTGTTTATTTGTTCTTTGCCTTAGTTTTGCTACAACAAAGAATAATAATTTGATCCTCTACACAGTCTAGTGCCATTAGACACCGAACCTCACCACTGATATTATTTTTGCATTATATCATGTAGAAACAGTAACTTTTTCTACTTACAATTTTCAGTGGCCAGGGAAGAGGTAGAATAGCCTTCCCACAGTGGATCGACCAATAGTAGGCATCTGGGCTACATCATTCGGCTTTTCACATGCTAACTGTACCTAAAACCAAAGATAGACTCTAGATGAGACGAGCTTGATGCAATCTCAGGAAACATATTACAGAACAAAGATAATTCTAGGCATCTAGGATATTGATGAGATTAAGAGACAAGGATATAGCTCAGTAGAATAACTGCTTCCCTGGCAAGTACAAGGTCTTGAGTTCAATCCCCAGTACCAGGAAAAAAAAAAATCAAGTTTTCTCACCACTCTCTGATCTCTTATGGCTGACAGCCCATGTAGGCCTGTGGCTTTTATATAAATGCCTTATCTCTAATTCCAATCCTTCCAATCTCAATTTCTTTACTTTTCCTTTTTTGAATTACAGACCTGACTGTCATTCTTTCAGAGATGTTCAGGAGAAGTGAATTTGTAATATCCTCTAAAGTGACCATGTAGATTGATTCCTCTAGCAATCCAACAACCCTCCAGTCCAACAGTCTTGTCTTTCAGGCTTGAACCAAGTTTGAATTTTCATTCCACCATCAAAAAAATGGGCTTGTGAAGTCTTTTGCTCTGGACTTTCCCAGGAGATAGATCTGAAGTAGATTAAGTGCATTATTTCTAGACTCTTCTAAGGGTATCTTGGACATGGTCATTTCTAATCCATTTTCACCAACAAAACATGAATTCCAGGATCAAATGTCTACTTTTGCAGTGATGTGATGTTCTCTAAACTAGTAAAGATATAGATAGCCCTCTTTTCTTATAAGAGTATTACTTTTATATAATTCTGAGTTTAAAAGGAACCACAGTTCTTTGGGATATAATAAAATTTCTCTTTACTGTAAGAAAGAAAGAGCATTGATCCACTAATTTAACCGATTTTTTCATTACATAACTGTCACTTACTGTTTAAATTATAGCTGGTACTTTGCAATATTGAAGAAATCTTTGCTTTCATGAGACTTAAAATTTAATGACAAATGTACATATAGAAAAATCCAACACATAAAGAAAATATATACTGAGTAGATAAGAGTAAGAGCAATGGGCAAATTTACTAGGAATGAGGAGAAGAAATTTTTTAAAAATGTTCTCAGTTTAAGGAATTTTATGGTTTCCCATTCACACCACTCTTTTTAAGTTTCTTACTTCTCTTGTACAAGTGTAGGTCTTTCTCCTTGTGGATACTATGATAATCTTCAATCACATATTTGATGACTTGCATTTTTAGCACCCATACATATCACAAAAATGTGAGTTTTAGGTAGGATAATACTTATAGATACATCTCAATTATGGCTATTTCCCCAGCATACAGCTGATTTCCTAGCAGGATATATGGTGTGTACACATTTCAAATATTAAAAAAGAAGGTTAATTTTGTATACTTTCCATTCCCTAAGGAATAAGAATTCAGAGACTAATGGGTCTAAAATACAAGCTTCTACTTTCGTAGCATGCCAGACTACTTTCGTATCCCACTGCGGCATATTGAGATCTTCTAAAGCACTTGCATGACAGAAACATCTTAGTGCTCTGCTTTTGCCTGCCTGACAAGTATGTTGGTATTGAGGGAAAGTGAAGAGTGATGTTTTTTTTAATGAACAATGAAATGAATTTTTGAAATGAAAAGGCAACTTACCTTCCGGAATATTTCCTGTAGAGGATCACACCAGGCATGTTTCTGGAAGCCAGCAATAAGCTTTGTGATAAAGTATGAGCCGCTTATAGGGTTTCTCCAAGACTTGGTGTCTATGAAGACACAGAGTGGTAAGCCTTAGGAAATGGCCTTTTACTATGTTGGCATTATTTTATATGTTTTTAGTTTTTTTTTTTTTTAAAGAGACAAGTATAACCAAAAAATGCTATTATATGTTTAGGAAAAATGTTTATTACCCCAAAACTGACTCATTTAACAAAAAAAATCTGGCAGAGAAGGAACTAAAGTGGAACCTCAAGAGAACTCCAAAAGATTGGAGAATGATTCTACAAGTTATCTACAGTGTGCCTTATTTCCATTCACCAGACTATGGATAGCCTAGCTAGATAACAAGAATTATCCTGTCTAACCAAGGGAAAAATAGGAGCTCAGCAGGGAAAAATAGGAGCTCAGCAGGAAAAAAGAACTTACCCGGCTTCACACAGTGAGCAGGTAACAAAAAATGACCTGATGTTGTGTTTCTTTCACAGCATAATAAATACACAAGCTGGACCAGTTTTGGTTACAAAAGATGAATATGGCATAGAGCTCTCCTGCTCTATAGGTTAGCGTCAATAGCTGGTAATACTTTATCAGGTGCCTAAAATATGCTTATCAGCTATATCTTTGCTACATACAAACAATAATAAAAGAGAAAAGAAAGACCTTTTAGAGGGTAAGAATCATAGCATAGATTGTGGTAATGAGTTTTTTACATCCATCTCCAAACTCAGTTTGTTTTGTACATCTATACCTTTATTTGTGTGTCAAGCTAGGGTCAGGTATGTTTACTTGTTCCCAAGGCATGGTTTTTTAAAGTAACATTTATAAATTGGAGAATTAGAAAAATTAAATGTAATGATTCCTATGATGATTACCTAGATCCAAAACAATAGCTACTATTCTGTGACATTAGACCTAATCTTCACTATGTCAGTTTCTCCCACTTATCAAAGAGCATCCACCTTCCTGCTGGAATAGGAATGGATATTCCGGCTGTTACTATATATACAATAACATATGAATTTTTTACAAAGTGTTTAAGCATATCATTTGAGAAAAGGCAGCCAGTCCTGGGATCTGTAAAATATCTAATCAAACATCCTAAATAAATTTAACAGAAAATTGAATCAATAAGGATTTCTATATATTGGTTTGCTTTACTATATTATATACATTTCATTGTAAATTACAACTTTATATAATAAAAGACCAATTTAAATGCACATATGAGCATAAATATACCTGTCCCCAAGCACAAGTAATAATTATGTAAAATTTATAGATAAAACACAAAATTTCTCTGTTAAAATTCTTAGTTCACCTTAATTTTCTCTTTTCTTTCTTTCTTCCTTTCTTTTTTTTTTTTTTTTCTTATATTTTTTTTTTGGCAGAACTGTGGATTCAACACAGTCCCTTGCACTTGCCAGGGAAGCACTTATTCTACTGAGCTATCTCCCCGGCCCCTCACTTTGATTTTGTAGAATCATGGAACAATGCCCATAGACCATAAAGATGCCCGACTGAATCCTAAAGACACCTACGTGGAGTAGTGGAGTAGAAAATGATGAAATCCTTCTCCACGTGGGTCATATAAACAGCGTCCGACTCCAGGTTCTCAGGTGAGTGTGCATGGTTGTGTTCCAGGGCTGCTGGAGAATCTCTGACCCACACTTCCCCAGGGTTTACTGTGGAGAAAATAGCTTTCAGCACTGCTGTGCCTCTCTCAAAGTGCCTACTGCTATGAGCCACCTTGTTTTTTATCCTGATCATTTAAGTATAAACACACACACACACACGCACACACACACACACACACACGTGCGAAGGTTTTATTTCCACTGCAATTGGGCAGTGTGCTAGTTAATACTGATGGCATCCTGTCAGAAAGTAGAGATGGGATAAATGTGGTAGAGACCATTTGTGGAGATGAGAGGAGTGAAATCCTCATGTGCATAATTTCAGAGCAAAGCTACCAGATTTGTTTTATTTTGTTCTTATTTATTTATTTTTTAATGTATTTTTTGTACAGAGTCTCACTACATAGTTCAGACTTATAGTGATCCTCCTGTTTTAAGCCTCCTCAGTGCTGGGATTATAGTCATGCGCTGTGTTCAGTGGCTGGCTCAGCCCACCCTGGCAGTGTGCTCTGTGCAGCATGTGGTGCTAGGGATCTAACCCAGGTCCCTGTGCTCGCCTAAGCAGGCATTTAGTCCACTCAGCTATCTCACCGACCAGCTTCTAGATTTTAAATCAATTATTTTTAATAATAAGCAATTAAAAATATTTTGTTCCTGTGATCAAATTTATAGTAAGGAATAAATGAAAACAAATGTTTGATGATAATGTTTCCATGGCCCATTACTCAATATTGATATACCCACCAATAATGTGTGAGAGAAGAACATATGCTTCATTATGGAATAAATCTTTCTGCCTTGAGTATTTATTATTGAGACATTAACACGTACTGCATATTAGAATGAATGCATTTCAGGATGATGTTTCCACACATGCGCATTTTGGGCCACGTGCATGCCCAGGTCCTTTCTGCCATCCCTCTCCAATTTCCCACCTCTCCCCACAGACCAAATGCCAATACAAACAGGCTCTTTGCTAATTTAAAACTCAAGTTCATTTATCATTTAGTTTGCATATAGGACAGAAAATACCTGATTTTCGTCCTTTTGTGTCAGACCTTATTGCACTTAACTTGATGTCTTCTGGTTCCATCTACTTTACTGTAAGTGATGAGAATTCTTCTGTTCAATGAACGCACAATGCTCCATTGTGTTGATGTAACTGTTTTCTTTACCTTTGCATCAGTCAGAGTGCAAGCAAGAGATTCTGTAGTTGGCATTATGAATTGTTTTCACAGAATCACATTCAGATCTCTTTTTCATGCTCACATTCCTTTTGGATACACAGCTAGATTTTGTGTTTCTTGATCTTATGTTCTATTAATAGATTTTTTTTTCAGGAAACTCCATACTATTTTCCACAATAAATATATAAAATTATATTCTTGCCAAAATTGCTTGGGGCTTCACTTTTTTTCCATATTCACCAGCACGAGTAAATTTTGTTTTAGCAAAAAGAGTTTTTCTGACTGCAGTGGGATAAAAATCTCAACATCGCTTTAAGTTGTATTTTGCTGACAGCTGAAAATAATGAACCTTTCATCTTAGTTTTATTGGCCAGTTACAGCTCTTCTTTTGAGCAGCGTCCATTGAGCTCCTTTGACATGTTGGATTCAATTATTTATCCTTCTTCTACGACTTTTTTAACTGCATTTTATATTCTGAGTATTAATTTTCTGGCGAATGAATAGCTGCTAAACATTTTCGTGACTCTGTAGGCCATTTTTAAATTCTGTTCAGCATTTCTTTAGCTGTACAAGAGCCTTTTCCTTTGATAGAATCCCATTTGTCTGTTCATTCTTGCTTTTGTTTGGCAGTGTATGGCAGCCCTATCCACATGGCAAATCATTGCCTCTGTCCACATCTTGAAGTGAGTCCCATGCATTTTCTTCTGCCAGCTTCTGTATTTCGGGTGCTACATGAAGGGATATGATCATCTTATGCGTAGCATGGGAGATAATGCTAGAGTTCCCATTTTATAACATGCGTTATCCAGCTTCCAAAGCATCTTTTTGAACGAGGTGACTCTTGTTCACTGTATAGTTTGGCACTTTTCAGTTGAATGTAGATGCATAAATTTATTCTGGATCCTTGGCTCTATTCTGCTCACGCTCATACTTGAGCCATGCTAGATTTGTTGCTATGGCTCTGTAGTATATTTTAAAATTAAGTATGGTGGTGTGGCCAGCGTGGCTCTTTTTTGTTCAGGATTGTTGTGGCTGTTTTAGAGTTTTTATGCTTTTTATGAGTTTTAAGTTGGTTTTATTATTAATTATCACAAAATTCATTCCAACTTTCAGTGCATCTGCAATTTTGTTTTCCTTTTTTATGATTTCATTGTAAAATTCTAGGTTTTGCTCTTATGTATACATGTCTGTGTGTATGAACATGTGTATGTATGACTATGTGAATGTATATGTGTATATATATGAATGTATGTAATTCAGTCTATGGTGAATCACATTGTTTTTTTAAAATTAATTCTATCCAGTTCATTATTGGTATATAGAAAAGTACTGAATATACTATGCTGACTTAAATTTCTGCCAGTTTTGTTGATTTTATTGTTAGAGCTTTTCGGTGGAATGCTTAAGGGTTTCTGCCAAAATCTTAGAGTACTTATTGGGAAAGATTGGTTAGAGCAGGTATCTTTGTCTTATTCTGGGTACTGGAGGAAATGCTTTCAGTTTTTCACTGTTCCGGAAGATCCTGGCTTTGGGTTTCTCACACACAGCTGTTATCTGATTTTGCATTATCCTTCAATGCCCGAATTATTCATGGATTTTTTGCATGATGGGATGTAATCATGGGTTTTTCTACATTTGGTGAGATGATCATGTGATGCTTTTTTCTTTGATTCTATTTATTGCTTTGTGTTTGTTGAACAAATACTGCATCTCTGGTAAGAAATCAACTTATTTGTAGTGTATGATATTTTCACTGTGTTACTTAATTCCATACCAAATGATGTTATTAAAGATGGCCATCTATATTATCATGGAGATTCATCCATTATCTGTTTATTAATATGTCCATACAAGGTCCAGGCAGCAGCACGGCACTGTCTTGTGCCATTCATTTAGAAGGTTTCTTTCCTTTGTGTTTCATGAAATTTGTGAGGAGCATGACCCCTCGAAGTCCGGTATGATTCAGCTGTATATATTTATTGTATGTGGCTTTTCTTTGTGAGGTAATTTTATTACTGCTTTAATTTCATTAATTTCTAGTGATCTATTTATTTTTTTCATATACTTTTATTTCAATCTTGGTAACTCATGTATGTTTGGAAAGGTGACTAATGTATCTAAATAATTAAAGGCAAATTATTTTTTCAAGATATTGCTTAATGATTTCCTGGAGTTCGGTATTATCTATTGTAACTGACCACTGTTTTTCCATCTCTAGATGTATTTTCTTGGGTTTTCTGTTTTTTTTTTTCTTGGTTTGGATAATCTAGCTTTCTTTTCAAAGAACCAACACTTTCTTGAATATAGTTTTTGCTTAATTCTCTCTGTCTCTATCACATTTAATTTCCACCTTATTTTAGTGTTCTTTACATTTGTTACTGAGTTTAGATTTGCTTTGTTATTGTTTTTCTAGAACCTAGAAGAGCATCACTACATTACTTATTTGAGCTCTCACACTCTCTCCTTTCTCTGTCTGTGTCTTTTGATGAAGCACTCATTACTATAAATTCCCTGCATAGTTTGATTTTGTTGCATCCGATTATTTCTGATCCATTAAGTTCCAATTTTCATGTGATTCTGATATAAGTTAGCCCACCTGGTTTCCTCAATAACCAGATAGGTTAAGGAATGTGCTATTATAAACTCTTTTTTTTAATATATTTTCTCTTGTAGTTGATGTCTAGTTTCACTCTATTCCACTATTATCTCAGAAGATGGATTCAGGAAATTATTTCATAGTTTTGAATTTACTAATACTTGTTTATGGCCTAATATATCATCTATCTCATGAAAAGTTTTCTGTTCTGGTAAAATTGTACATTTCCCAGGTGCTTCATGAAGTATGTTGTAGATGCCTGGTATTATTTTTGTCTGTGGTCTATTTTAATTCAGAGAACTCTGAATGTGATGCTGGTCTAGGATATTCTCACATTGTGGTATGGAAATTGTATTTGCTATAGTGAGAGAAGGCCTCAGTTCACAGCCCTATCTTCTCAAGCTAAGTAAAGTGTATACAATTGCAAATAAAGATACAATTAAAATGACTCTACTCCAAGGCTGACTATTCCTGATTACCTGAGTAGGAGACTCCGTGGACTTCCATTCATAAGATTAAAGTTGTATAAAAATTATGAGATGAGCAGGCAATTTCTCATGACACCTCTCAGGAGGAAATCCCTAGTAGGTATGTTGAATTCACTTACACTAGATAGGGACTGTGGTACTTTAGCATTTATGTAAAACATGTATGCTGTTCCTCTAGAAACACCTTTAGAACCAAGAGATTTTTGTTTGTGCACTCACCACCCCTGCAGGCCTGCACAATGATGACTTTGGGCTTGTCTCTTAGATCCGAGCAAGCGCGGTTGTTGAATATGTTGAAGATGGCGTCATACTGAAGCACATCTGGGGTTTCATCACTATGCAGAGTTCCGCAGATCCCATGCAGGATACCATGAGACATGAGGACCAAGAAGGTGCTGTCAGAGGACTTGTGCTCTGGCTTGGCAGCAAATTCTCTCAGCTCTGACTCCATATCCTGGAAAAGGCCAAAGTCTTACTTCAGTAGGACTAGGAATAAAATCAATCTGACCACCAAACTTACTTTGTATAATGTAACAAACATACAATGTTCTGAACAAGGGAGCCATACATAGTGGTACTCAGTAATGGCAGTTGTCTTCTATTCCTTCCTAAAGGGGTAATGGGTTTTAAGTTCACTGTGCTTCTTGATTATCACTATATTGCATATTCATTGTTAGTCATATTAATTTTTCTGTCATTTTTATTTTGTCTCCTTACCCAATGACAGGATTTTGTTATAAATCAATTACACAGCTTTCCTTCTAAAACCATGTTCTTGTGCTAAGAATAACATCAAACTCCTGACCTGGTGGTTTTCCATTTCGCAGCTATGCTTGTTCCTTCTCCAAACTCTGGTTGTAAGGATCTCCCTGTGTCCATCAATAGTAATTTTGTTCTCAGTTGAGCCCTTTTATTGGGACTCTGGTCACTGTGTTGTCAAGGCATTTCCCTCACACTTTTCTGAAGCTATCTCATTCCTAATAATCATGTCTCAGCAGCTATGTAACCTCACCTCAGAATCTTTTCCAAGAACTTCAAATATTATTCCCAACTCTCCATTTTTCTCTTATGTTCTCATTTTTTTATTACTCATGTACTTTTATATTCATGCACCATTTCTCTAAATCTATCAATGCAAAGCAGATATTTCCTATTTTATTTGCACACATATATCAGCAGAGAGGAACAACCTCTGCCACAAAGAACTAAGATTTGTATGAATACACACCAAAGTAACACTCACTCCTGTGGAAATTTCTTTGCCTGACTCCCAAACATTCCACTCTGAAGTTCAATAAGAAATGTTGGACACTCATGCCTATGATTTTCTGTGAAGTTTCATGGAATTGAGGATATCTGTTGTTCAAAAGAGACATTGATACTGTTTATCTAATTCCTTTACTTTGAAGACAGAGAGAGAGAGAGAGAGAGAGAGAGAGAGAGAGAGAGAGAGAGAGAGAGAGAGAGAGTCTCTGGCATGGTTAGGGCTTTGCTTGACCACTATAATGCTAGGTAGTTAGTGAATGTCTGTCTTGGTTGCATATGAGTGTGGGGGTGTGGCCCTCACCCGGGCTGTCAGATTCCTTTTGACAGTCACAGTGTAATCCAAGTCCCCAAGCAGCTTCTTCATGCCTGTGATGTCCTGTTCAGCCCCTTCCCGCACACTGAGGTGTTCAAAGTCTATATTACATAAGATGAGAGCCTGACGAGTACGTCCATTTCTATCTTTTATTGGATAGATCTGCAGAAATTGAAATGAAGAGAATTTTATTGTTCAATTTTATTGAAACCCCACAGACCCATGAGCTTTGTTTCATTGAGGTCTGATCTATTGCCTGGTCCCCAGCTTTACCGGAAGACACTGGCTTGCCTTTCTCTAAAGCTCAGAGTCAGACACTAGAATTACCTGGGATGATTAGTAAGCATGTCGACAAAACTACTGTCCTCAGCTGTGCCTTATCTTTCCCCAGCTAGTTAAGCCTTACAACCCAAGGTTCAGAATGGCCTTCATGAAAGCAAAGGGATTAGGTTCTGTGCCTTACTCAAAATGAGCATAATAAAGACCCTTTGCTTTTGGTACCATTTTTAATTTGGTACTGTTTAACATGCTCATTTATGATACTTTGTACATTCTTATGACAATTTTAAAATAGCTATCATGTTTATCATTTTCTACTGGAGTATAAGTATTTATGATGTAGCTCTATTATTTTATAAATATCTTCAGTTAATATAATTGAAATTCTCGTAATTCTCAAATAGGGAGTACAATCAATGAATGAACCAAAGGTGATGTATGTTTTGTCCTGGATTAATTAGACCTGGAATCTGTGTGTTACCACACAATCTCCTCTCTACAACAGAGTGTCTATCTAAAAGGCTACGCCACCCTCCTCTCCCTGAACTTAGTTTTTGGGAGTCATTATCCCTCTAGGGAGAGCAAAGGTCCCTCCCCCTCCTCTGCCCCGAGCTCATGGCATGGTACCTCTCCGGCCTTCTCCATACACACTTTCTGGAATTCCTCAGGGGGACATATCTTGAGGGTCTGGGTAGATTCTGAGGGCTCAGCAACTGTGGATGTATTTTCCTGAAAAGCTGTAGACAAATCACATAATTCAAATTTTGATTTATACCTCAGTGACCTATTTTGTCTCTTGAAAGGGTTGAGAAAAAAATATGTCCAGGAGAAAACTTTATATGGAGTAATTATGATAAACCTATCCTCCAGTATACAGAGAGGTATTATGAGTAGTAAAGAAGGAAAAATTCCTTGGTAAAGAAAACAAAAATATCCCAAACAGACAAATAGATAAAATAATTTGGAGAGAACTATCTCCATGATTCGTGGTTAAGTTTGGATTTTCCTATTCAGCAAAAACTCTTAGAACTTTTCTTATGGTTTATGCTAAGGTACTCAATTATGCATTAATCTTACTTTTTCTGTAAGCAAGACAATAGTCAATAATTTTTATGATAGATGACCGTTACAAAAGTAATGCAAACTATATGTGTAATTGGAAGTCTATATTTATAAAGTTAAAATAGACAGGAATAACTGCACTGCTGATTTCTGTTGATATTTTGAAAGGAGTAGTTAGTGATTACAATTTGTTTTCGGTTTTATTCTTACTTTTTCTTTTTAATTTATTTATTTATGTTTTGGCAGACCTGGGGATTGAATTCAGGCCCTTCTGCTTGCCAGGGACGTGCTTATTCCACTAAGCCATCCCCGCCCCCCCTCTTTTCAATTTCTAAAATCTTTGTTTATTGTTATTGTTCTATTTATTTATTTATTTATTTATTTATTTATATTTCAGAGAAGGGTCTACAGAGTGTTCAGGGTCACACTACTAAATGAAACTTGTAGTGATCCACCTGTTTACAGTTTCCCAAGACCTAGGATTACAGGTGTGCGCCACCACGCCTAGTCTCAATCAAAGTCTAGGGGTGCCCCCCAGGGAGAGGCCCATCATGGCGGCCCTAGGGACTGAGCCCCTGGCCCCTGTGCTTGCTTGCAGCCACTTTAATCCCCTGAGCTATTTGGCCAGCCCCTGCTTTGTCTCTTGAACTGTGGTTTGCAGATTTCTATCTGGTGACTTAAACAACTAATTTGAGGATAACATAATGTAATGCCGCAATCATTGCTGAGCTCCTACTACTGTGTTTTATTTTTGCATCAATTTTAATGCTTTTTGTTTTTACCAATTTATATTCTCTGAAATACAAAATAAGGAAAAATAAAAGATAAAAATAAAATAAAAGATAAAAATAAAAAATAAAATACAAAATAAGGAAAAATAAAAGATAAAAATAAAATAAACAGGGAAAATTAATTTTATGAAGTAATGATATGCTTTAATTTAATATAATCCAAATATTTTTCACTGTGTTAGTACAATTCAACACTGTATGTGGCTAGTGCCCTTTCTATTGATTAGTAACACACCCTGCATGGCTAACGCCCCCTAAGGCATACCGCACATGCAGAGTGCACAAGGCACACTGAACATCTTGAGTCCTGTATGCTCTGTGTATTATTCTTTCAGGAAGCTTAATCTAAATTTTAAACTTTTCTAGAGAAAATGGCCTTAATCATTCCTTATGAATTTAAATCTGCTGTTTAATGAAGAAATACCTTCTGGTAATAATAATACCGTACACAAGGTCAAAGAGACTTTTTTTTTTTTTTTTTTTTTTAGTTCTGACTTACTCAGAATATCTTCTCTACAGACTGCTGAGCAACTAACACTAGGCTTTTTAAAGCTATTTTAGAATGTAGAGCAGGGCATTCATCCCTTCAGGATAAAACTATTTCCAAGTCATCCTGACGTATGTCCAAGCGGAATGCCTCACTACCTGATGCTTCTCAGCCTCAGTGGACAGAGATTGTGCAAGCTACTAGGAAGTAACTGAGCCCTTCCTTGTGGAGGAAAAGGATGAGGAATACATAGAAATTAAAGTGTGTTGAGAGCCGGGGAGATAGCTCAGTGCAGTGTCCTGAGATCAATCCATGGTACCGCAAGAAAGAAAAAAAAAAGTTGATTTTTGGATTAAAGTGCCCAGGAGCCAGGGAGTTCAATCCTGGTCCTGCCATGCTGGCACTGCCCCCAGGGCTCTCTGAGACTGAGACTGAGACTGGGAGTTGTGTTGCGGGCCTGTAATCCCAGCTCTTGGGAGGCTGCAAACAGGTTAAACACTACAATTCTGATCTAGTACTGAGACCCTGAGCACCCTGTAGACCCTCTCTCAAGATACAAAACATAAATAAATAAATAATAAATAAAAGAATAAAGTGTGCTGAGAGCCAGTGGAACACATTTCTACTGACGAAGGCGATATCAGTAGTGTTTTCCTGTTTAGTTACCTGAGTCAACCAAGATGTTCTCTGGCTTTGTATTACTTAATCAAGAAAACCAAAATGTTCCTCTAATGTTTATATTTTTAGTGTTTCTATATGCATAATATTTCTATGTTCCCATTCTATTCATTTGTTTCTATGAATTTTTAAATATGTATCTTTTTAAACATATTGTAAGACCTTACATGCTCAAGATGCAGTTAATTACAAGAGCACATAAAAGCATCAAACATCCTGGGAATATTTTTGTAGATGAGGAGTAACACTTATTCTCCCTTCTTATTTTATAAAGTTCAGCTATGATGACCTATAATTTCCTGGTAATATACTCTGGCAAGTTATGCATTTCTTTAGCCCAAATTTTCTGCAGTTACTGATTTATTTGTAAGTATGGAAAATTTTTTGACCTAAGGATCATCCAATAACCTTTGATGCACAAAGTTTCCTGATAAAATGATCTTATATCTAATAACAAAATGCCATATGGTTAAATTGCTCATTACAATATAGTGAATAGCATAGTATGGACTGCTTCCCAAAGAGACTATTACTCTGCTACTTTAATAGAAATGAACAAATCATAAATATAGACAAAAATTTTAATTTCTGAGCCTTATGAAATTTGGCAGTATCTCTTGTCATTGACCAAACATGAAGGCATTAATGTAGCACAAGAAAAAGTCATGTTCCTTGGCACATAGCTGTTGAAGTGTTTGTGTCTGAATAAATAATGAATTAAATGGGTGCTTGAACTGGTTCCATTATATCTATACCCCTCATGGCCAGCCTTTTCATATTTCAGTATCTAAACTCTCACAGTATCCTAGTTATCCATGTCATTTTACCCAAAGTGTCCTCAGCTCAGGTTGGGACTTGAATTCAAATATGGCACCAGGGCCACCAGAACTCTCATGAAAGTCTACATGGGTCTTTTTCCTAATACAGCCTATGCTGAGCCCATAGGTTCAGTTTGGAGTTTAAATCTTCTTGTGACTCCTCCTGTTTCTGAAATCAATCTGATATCTTCTTCAATTCTGATTACCAACAGCAGCATTATCTTTGATTTGTGAAAACTGGGATTGTTCTCCAGTCTTCTCAGGTTTGAAGCTCAGCAGTTAACCTGCAGAGTGACCAGGGCAAATGCAAAGGAGAACACAGCCGAGGAGACAATACTGACAGTTGCCGCACTCGCAGGTGGGTCCTGCTGGTCAGAACACCCCTTGTCCACGAGGAATGGCTCACCAGAGAAGAATATTTGATGTAGCACAGCCTCAAAACCTTGTGTGACCCTTTGGTCATTACCATTTATTGTTACTGGTGAGGGCTAGGGCCAGATTTGTTTAAGACCTGTTAAAATTAAGTGTTTAGAGACTGGGTGTGGTGGCCTGAACCTATAATCTGAGAAGTTAGGAGGCTGAAAACAGAAGGATCACTACAGTCCCATCGGTGCAGTGAAACCCTTTGACCCTGTACTAAATACATAAAAATAAATAAATAAAATAAAAATTGAGTATTTACATAGTGAATTTGCATCTGAAATATTTTGATTGCTATTATTCTATTTAGAATTTAATTTTAGGTCAAAATTTTTAAAATTTATAAAACTTTGGACATGTATAAGGATTTTCATGGTTTTATCCTAAAAACCTAAATTTTAGCACATGTTTAGTTATTATCATTGATATTTATCATGGCAAATCATTTGTTTATTCATCTTTTTTTTTTTTGGTGGAATTCAGGGATTGAACTCATACCCTTGCACTTGCCAGGAAAGTGCTATTCTATTGAGACATTTTCCTGGCCCCTCATTTTATATTAATGAGATACTATTCTGTGTTGGTCAATCAGTGATTAATTTGAAGAGAAAACACATGGCATATACAAGTGTTTATTTTAACTGACATGGAAAGGGTATAAAATTGGAGCATTTCAACTGTGGGAACAAGTTTTTGATTATAGATTCCTTTTTTTTTTTTAAGAACCCAAGGGAATAGTTCTAGAAAAATATTGAATCCACAGCTAGAGCTAACTCATGCTGAAATTCAGGGGAGAAAGCTTTGAATGAGAGCTAATAGTTTAAGGAGTTTCTAACATGGAAAGTCATACGGAATAAATACTGTAATTTTTGACAGTTGACAAATATTAAAAATCATGATTGACAGATTAAGAAATTTGAAGTCACAAAACTCATTAGATGATAGAATTTAGGCTGAAGGGCCTCTATCTACAAGGTTTCTCCAATTAACTGTTTCTTGGATCACCCCAAACTCAAGGAAACTGGATCTCAACCCACAAAAAGACTATCTTGCTTTCAAAAGAACAGTATTTCTTTATTAAAAAGATACTTTATTAATGGGATGACTGCACATGTTGCAGAATACCATTGAAGAGACTGAGATTTGAATAGATTTTGGACATGTTAAGGTATTCTTTCAAGTGATGCTAGTCTTACCTTTTGCATTGTTGGTCTGTTTGTCCATATTAAAGAAGGCTTGGAGAAATGCTTGACCGGCTTCCTGTGGTTTCTGTCGGACAGACTCAACAAACACCTTGGCCTTCTCTCCACGTTCAGCTTCCATGAATTTTTTCTTAACCTCTTCATCTAACTTCAGCACGTTCTTCTGCACTATGTCTTCCAAAAAACCAGTGAGGTACTCTTTGCCTAAGCGTTCCAACATCTTCAGGGGTGGTTTTATTCCGTGGTTGTCTGTCAAAATACAAAAACACCTTGAACCATATCTGAGTTAGAAAAGTATTTCCCTCACTGTAGGAACAAAACTCATAATATGAAATATTTTCAGTATACGTTCTATCTTATTATCTCACTCAGTAACTATGCAATTCTTCCCTTTTAACAACAGAGCTCTCTCAAATCCCCAAAATAGTACCAAAGTATGTCCACAGATCCTTTGTCACTTAAGGCTTATTTTTGGTGGTTTCTTTGGGGTCATCCTTGTTTTCATATTCCTTGTTCTCTTTCTCAGAGAAAGAGAATGTTTTGCTATCAATGATCAGCACAGAATGTGTGCTCCACAGAAAGCTGAAGATCTTGTCGAGGCAGTGCATGCCTCCAATACGCTGCAAGGCATGTCTTATGCTCTGTGATTTGTTTGATTGAAACAGTTGGTCCATAAATTATCCTAATTCTACATACATCCAAATTGTTCTGCTTTTAATGCTTTGAATACCTTAATATGCTTACTTAAATTATGAATTTAGTGAGTAAATTAATGAATGCACTGAGTCTTAATTCTTTTAAGATGTTATTTTCAACCAAAATTCTGAACTGAAAATGATCATTAACCTTTCACTATGATAAATTAATTTGGCCTAGGTTTAATATATTATTACTCAGAAAAATTTAAGATGATATAGAGGAATAGAATAAGGATATAAAATAATAAATTTTTGTTTGGATTTGTAGATATATTTTAGTAAGGTAGACTATGAGAATACCGATCATCACATCTATTTTCAATGTTATAGCAATACTTACACAGGCCTTCCAAATGTCAGGATAGGTAATTTAGAAAATGATGTTATCTAAAGCAGAAGTGCCACAACTTTGAAAAAGAACACTGTCAAATGAGGAGATGGGTAGGAGGAAAGGAAAGGAAAACATGAGAAAAGAAGAAAAAATGGACAAGGTCAGTCAAACACCCTCAGGATTTACCCTGAAACCCTGACCTTATCAGATCCAAAAGTTACATTTCTTGTTATATGAGTCTTGCTTTATCTTGGTCTTAACCATCCAGAAGAAAAGTATAAAAGCAAGGCATAAAAAGTAAAGCCATATTAGTATGCTGATCTGTAAAATGTTCATCAATAACTTCTGACATTGCAATGTATAACCTACTGCTATTATGGACTACTGGACTATATTGGATTATTTTACTAAATTCATGTACCTACAGTATTCAAATGTCAATGGAATACCCATCTCCAACAAAACTAAACCAAAACAGGGGATAAAATTGAAGAACAATTTTGTATCTGTTAATTCAATGAGAAGAAAGATTCATACTAAAAGTGTTTGGACAGGATATCATGTCTGCATCTTGTAGTATGAATAACCACTATGAAGACAATAAAATGCAATGTATTAATTATTGTAACTGCTCTAGTAACCTGTTTTGAAACTGTCTCATTGTTATTTGTTTCTCAATAAAATTAATTTAAAAAATATAAAAGAAAAAAATGGAAACACGGCTTTTGTAAGGATGGGAAGAGGAAGAGAGAGGAGAAGACTGAAAAGAAAACAAAGAATCCTGATATAGTATGTACAGGTACAAGTTCCCTATGATGAACGTGATCACCATGTGTTTTAAAATATTCTAATAAACTTAATTTTAAAAAAAAGTTTTCCCCAGAAGTGCATTCTCACAATCTATGCTATCTGAGGTTACTCTGTCAGAAAATGTTTATTAACTAATTATTATTGGAAAAGTACATGGATATCATAAAATATGGGAAAAGTTATATAATACCAATTAATTCAATGAAAGTTCTTATTTCCAATTCACTTTCATGACTAAAAAGGAATATATCAAAAACAGTGTAAAACATCATACAATTATTTATATCTATACTAAGTTCTTTACTAATATTGCAGCTAACTCCCACAAAAATTCAAGGAAATAACTATTTATTTCATTTTAGAAAGAAAAAAATAACTAAATAAGAGGTAAAATATCATTTAAGCCATAGCTTTCCCTTAGCTAGGTGTTGTGTTCTTCTACATTGGTCAACATAGTGAACTCTGACACTGCTTCCACAGGAACAGTCAAATTCTCCAATATCCTGCCAAGTACTTTACATGAATTTTCTCACATAATAGCACAAAACCTTTAGGTACTATCTCTTACACTTCAGGTATGCAATCAGTTGAATAGTGGACCAAGATTTTACAAACTTGGAGGAAATAGTCATGAGATTAAGGGACATTTGGTGAAGAGCTACTTATGAAAATACAAGATAATGCCAGGTGTGGTGGCCCAGGCCTGTAATCCCAGCACTCGGAGGCTGAGTTGTTGTGAGTTCAAGACCAGCCTGAGCTACAAAGTGAGTTAAGGCCAGCCTGAACTGCATAGTGAGACCCTGTCTCAAGAAGCCAAAAAAAAAAAAAAAAAAAAAAGAAAATATAAGATGCTTCAGGGACTCATTGACAGATGGGCCAGTTCTAGCTGGTGATGTCACAGAGACTTCACTGAAGAGGATAAGGAGATGCTGAGCTTGAAATACAGCGTACAGGCATTGAAATAAAGTTGGAACACAGTTGCCAGAAAGCTGGAACACAGCACAGAGATTGAAAGTGTTAGCAGCAGCGCTGAGGTTATGGTGTGAAAAGCGTAGCCCACCTGGGTTCTGGGTTTTCACTTCCTATATTTCTATGCTCCAAAAATTGTAGAGCACTGACTTAAGGATGATTAAAAAAAAAAGCAATGCAATAGTGATAAACTAAAGATGCTAATAACACAGCAATGGCATTTATGAAAAGCTCACAGCTAGCACAATGCTTAATAATAGTACCTGAAAGTTAGTTTTCTAAAATGAGGAACAACACAAAGGTGTTCAGTCTGAATATTTCTGCCCAGCATAGTACTGGAAGTCCTAGTAAGAGTAATGAAGTAAGGGGAAAAAAAAGACATCCAAACTGGAAAGAAGTGACATTGTGCTGTTTGCAAAAAAAAAAAAAAAAATGGATTTAATATAGAGAAAATCCTAAAACCCCTGACAGCATTCTATTAGAATTAATAAACGAATTCAATAATGCTGCAGTATACCAAGTTGACACACAAAATCTGTAGATTTCCTATTGCCTAACAATACTCTATGAAAAAATAAAGAAAGAAATCCCACTGCAAATAGCTACAAAAAGCAAAACACTTACAAGAAAATTTAAGCATTGAAGCAAAAATTATCACACATGTAGATTTATTTATTTATTTATTTATTTTGTCTTTTTGAGACAGGGTCTCACTCTGCAATTCAAGCTGGCCTTAAGCTCACTTTGTAGCTCAGGCTGGTCTCGAACTCACAACAATCCTCCTGCCTCAGCCTCCCCAGTGCTGGGATTACAGGCATGCGCCACCACGCCCGGCTACAACACACACGTAGATTTAATGAAAGCTACAAGACATGGCTGAAATAGATGGAATATGTATACATAGTTACTTTGAGTTTATAGATTAGTAGAATTAAGATTCTTAATAAATCAATTACATGTAAATGAAATCTATAAATTCAGTGTAATTTTTTTTACTTTTTATTTGTACTGCAGATAAAATTTAGTATCTTATATTTGCCAGACAGGTGATTATGTCACTGAATTATCTTCTTGGTACTAGGGAAATTTCTATCAAATTTCCAGTGTAGTTTTTTACGGAAATAAAAAAATAAACTCACATTAAACAGCTAAAGTAAGGAGAATAAAGCTTCAGATATTACACCATGTGACTTCAAAATTTCTACAAAGCTAAAATAATAAAACAGCAAAATGCTAGCTTAAAAGCATGCATACGAGCCGAGCGTGGTGGCGCATAGTGAGACCCTGTCTCAAAAAGACAAAAAAAAAAAAAAAAAAAAAAAAAAAAAAAAAAAAAAAAAAAAAAAAAAAAGCATGCATACATGCATACAAATCCTTTCCTAATTTCATGGTTTTTTTTTTTTTTTTGAACTTTAATGGAAATCAATCAACTATAAATTTTTGGTTGTATTATTTTTCTCTTTTTTTAATACCTGGTTCCTCAAAAATAAATAAACAAACAAATAAATAAATATAAAATAAATAGAATAAAACCAAGACTTTATAGTGATTGATTTGTATCAAAGTTCAGAAAACATGAAATTAAGAAAAGACAATTAAATGGCTCTAGTTAAGCCAGTGTTGCTATGCAGAAGCGTCAAGTAAAGACATTATTTTACATCATGCAAATAATTAGCTAAAAAGTGGAGATGGTTAAAGAATTAATATATGATTAGACATTTTGAAACTAACAAAAGAAGACATAACAGGAAAATAGCCTTGCATTGATCTAGGCAGACATTTCATAGATATCTCTAAACCACAGGCTCAAAAGTGAACATAAAGAAATGAGATTAGGGTCAGGGAGATGGGTTGTCTAAGCACCTCACTGCATGAGCAAAGACCCAGGTTTTATGGCTGGTATCACATGCCTTGCTGGCCCCACCCCAAGCCAGTACCAAAATCAGGTATGGTGGTACATGCCTGGAGAGGCTGACACAGGAGGATCATTGTAATTCTGAGCTGCACGGGGAGATCTAGTACCAAATAAATAATAAATAAATAAAAGATATTAAGCAAAATTAAAGAAATGAAATGAGATTACACTCGAAAGATTTTGCACAGCAAGCAATGAACAGAGTGAAGATAAAATGTACACAATGGAAATCATTTTTCTTAATTATGGAATACATGAGGCATTAATATAAAGATAAATAAGACACTCAGACTAATAGCAAGAAAACAAGTAAACTGATTTTCGAATGGGAAAAAAAAAGACTTTACCGGACCAGTTTTCAAGAAGACGTACAATGACCAGGCACATGAAAAGCACATCACCTACCATATGAAAACTATTTAACATTTCCAGTAATCAAGAAAACACAAATTAAAGCCACAATGAAATATTACCCCACATCTGTCAGAAAGTCTCTTATCAAAGAGACAGAGGATATGTGTGGAGTAAAAGAAATCATTGGTGAACATTTAAATTGGTACAGGCACTCTGCAAAATCATATAGAAGTTCCTTTAAAATAATAAGAAACTCCAACACCTACTGCTGGGCGTATGTCCAAAGATATGGAAACAGAGCTGAAAGATGTTGAAATGGCAGCGGCTCATGAGCGCTGTGCTCACAAGAATGAGTAAAGACAGTAGCGTGCTACTCAGTTATTCCAAAAAAATAGTTTCTGTAATTAGTAAAAAACACACACACAAAAAGAAGGACATTTGGTTAATCAATAATGAATCAGATCAGGCTCTGAAACTCATGCACATGATACTCCTCCCACGTGGAATCATTAAAAGTATTTTTTATAGATATACATAATATAATGGTGCTTACCAGGTTTTAGTGGTGGAGTAAGTTAAGTTTGGGAGTGATTTTTCAAAGGAAAGAAAGTTTTAGTAATGCAGGAGAAATGAATTCAAGACTTCTATTGGAAAACATACTACTATAAACAATAATGATACATTTTGTTGTTGAAAATTACTGGGGCCAAGGAGATGGCTCTGGGGAATGAGCGCTTCCTTGGGAAGTGCAAGGGCCTGAGTTCAATCCCTGGTTCCACCCCCCCCCCAAAAAAAAAATTACTCAAACACATATTTTAAGCATTTCCACTTAAAAAGGGAATTTTTTCTACTACCTCCATTTAGTTTCACCAATCTATTTAACATAATTAAATATATATAATATTTGCCAAATAAAATGAAATATCTAAGTTATAATTGAAGAAAAATAAGGAGTTGTGCCTCTGCCTCTAAACTATACATTTTTGTTGCATCAACTACAATATTTATTATTATTGTTATTATTATTATTATTAATTTTGTGTGCAAGGTCTCACTTTGCACCTCAGACTCACAGTAAAACTCTTGTTTTCAGCCTCACTCGGGCAGGGCTTACAGGCATGCACCACCAGGCCCGGACTCCATAGCCCTCTCAGCACACCCAGAGGCAGGGCCGGCTCGGTCCTAGCCCCTGCACTTGCCTAAGCAAACCCTTCATCCTCCAAGTACAATATTTAAATAATAAATGACTTATAAATTAATATATTCATCCTAAATGTGGCCAGAAATCCTGAGAAATGGGTATAATTACCAATGAGATATATCACAAAAATTTAGAATTAACTTTAAGAGCTTGACTAAACATTTTAATCCCTCTCCCCAATTTTCTTACTAGTAAGCGGTATCTATTTTCCTACATAAAAAAAATTAGTAAAACTTCATGACTTTACACCTCTTTTCCCTTATTGATATTTTATTTTCAGTCTCAATTCATGTCATTTTTATTTCAATTACTACATGTTTTTGGAACCTTACCAAATACCTCCATCATTTCCAAATGCTCCTTTCTCCTGTTCAGACCAATATATTTCTTAACTACTTCACAATCCTTCTAAGTCTGTATGGATTCTCTCATGTGTTCTTCACAATGGAGCAGAGAGTTTGACAATATCAAGCTTTGATAGTAAGACACCTCACATTAATCTAATCTAAGCATTCTCATTCAGCCTTACCTTCTGATAGTAAATCCATCTTTTACATTTAAATTTTAAATATGTTGCCTTCTTGTGATTTCTCATAAACATCTACTTAGAGACCTCTGCATCTCTAATTCCCAAACCTGTCATTTCCTGCTGGCTTCCCATTGCTCTCCGTTTATCTCTCAGATCTCACATAGCAGTGATTCCTAACCTACTGTCTAATCCCATTATTAGATTCTACTCCTTGTGAATTCAGGAGCCATGAACTAGGTCTGCATTACTTCTGACATTCAGATGATGTTCAATAATTCTCTGCTGTATCACTGATCAAATGAATTAGGAATAAATGAATAAATGTTAGGAGGGACCTATCTTTTAATAATGTGACTTAGGTAAATTTGACATATTTAGTATTACCAAGTTTTTGTGTATAACAGAGTTGGTCTGAGAGTAGAAAGTAGGATGCATCAGATGGTTGAGTTCAGCCAGAGCAAAAGAAAGCACTGGGGGCAAGAAGGAGGAGGAGGAGGAGGAAGAGGAGGAGAGAGAGAGAGAGAGACAGACAGAGACAGAGACAGAGAGACAGAGAGAGACAGAAACAGAGAGAGACAGAAAGACTCTGATGGAAATCAGAGTGATATCATACAGAATTAATAATTAGGGGCTACAGAGACAGGCGCTATATGGGAGCTACATTAAACAGACCAAGAATATAATTCAATATAATGGATAAGAAAAGGCTATCAACTCCAGTCTGTCTGATCTGTTCCTTATGTTATGAATGACAAATTTAGAATCCAGAAAAAGTAGAGAAGATTTCAGGATGGACTTAGAAACTTCTAGAGTATTTTTACATGCAGGATTTCCCTTGCAACCACCCCCCCCCCTTTATTACCAGCCTGTAGAAAAGACTCCTATCTGGCTTTGAGCCCTTTTTCCTTTACAGAGTCTCAAACTCCACAGCCTGTGGCTCCAGTTACACACAGTAACCAAGAGAAGTATCAGCTTGTGCACACCTGCCTTGCTGCCCTCTGCTTATTTCTATCAGAGATAAGTGAATAAAGTCCACTTATAAAGTTTCAGAGTGTGAGCCCGACTCACCAGCCATGGTAAGCAACTGACTCTCCTTGCTGGGCTGAGGGTAGAGAGCCTCAGAAAGGAAAGGGAAACTTGCTGGTCATTTCCTAAGTACAGGGGGCGGAGACAATGAAGCCCTGTTTGTGAAACTGTTGTATTTCCTTGCTGGGAAATTCCCTAAAACTGTAACATGGGAATCTTGGTCCTGAGGCCAGTTTCTTCCTGGGGGAAGGAAAAATGTAACAATTGGAAATGATACAATTTGGTTCTATATCCTGACTCCTCTGACTAATGATTTCCTCCTGTTCTTTTTCTCAGTGTATGGCTCTCAGAACTCCGCCCCATCCTTCCTTGTCTTTTAGTCTCTTGTGCTTCTCCCTCTACTCATTAAAAGTACAGATACAATGAGTCTGTTATACGTTGCCCAGTGAAATTTAACCCAGCATCTTTGGTCCTCTGTTTAAATAGTGTTGTTTAAGATTGGGCATGGTGGCGCTCCCTGTAATTTCAGCACTTTTGAGACTGAAAGCAGGAGGATCACTGGAAGCCCAGTCTGTGTGGGGAGAACCTGAGAACCCTGCACTAAGAAAAAAATTGTGTTGTTGGCATCCAAGTGCTTGTCACCCCGTCATCTTAATCTTTTGTGGCAGATAATTTAGGGAAGTCTTTTGCTCAACCCTCCTCAAACATGATTGTCTTTAGTTGCCTAAGACATAAGGTTTACTTTTCCTGAGGGCAGAGGTTCTGCCTTAAGTATTTACCTTTCGATATCTCAGAGAAGAATTCTTCATGGAACCAGTTTTACACTGCAGCAGAAAGAAGGGTCACATGAAACTGATCTGACCAAAACAGTTAGTCAGAGGGAGGAAAAACATGTTGAACTGTGACGTGCTTAACTCTGAATGTTTTGTTCAAAAGGTCAGAATATATTTTGACTTTAAAATACTTTCAGACTAGGAGGAATCACTCTTTCAAGTGTAACTGTGGGTCTTTCAGCTGAGTCAATGACCAGCCGCAATTTTGTTTTTCATGTAAGGACATTATACTCTAGTATTTAGTTGTGGTGTTATGTGTGTCACTCTTTCCTGTTTGTCGACTGTTCTATCTTTTCAGGAAGTCTGCAAACCCTTTGGGAGCCTAGTGTTGGATCAAAGGTCACTTTGCTTCTCTCAAACATCCTAACAAACTTTGGAAATGAGTAGGCTGTATTCCCAGCTTTGCTAATACTGAGCTCTGGGTTCTAGGCTAAGTCACGTCGCACCCTGTGCTGCTGCTTCAACACTGACGCCTTTTCTGTGTCTCTCAGCCTCTGTGGATGCACCTACTTTGCATCTGTGTTTCTAAAGAAGAAATAAAATTTTTAAATTATGTGAACAGTACCGTTATAAGTTCTGGTCTTATTGCAGTCAATCGACCCCAAAGGTATTACTTCTTTGAATTGAGTCCCCTTGTATTACCAGTGTAGGGAAAAATCCAACCAAATAAACAACAGAAATAAACCTAGCACAAACTTTTATTTTATTTCAGATTTAACAGTTTTTCCAAAGAAATGACTTTTCCAAGAGACATGGTTCCACACATTCGTACAGAAAATCGAATTCCTGGCTTCCTACTGAAAATGAAATAGCACAGATGGATATACAGAAGAGTTCTGCTAAAATGCATATAAGAGCTAAGGTCTTTTTACCAATGGGGACAAATATATAAAAAGGAATAATCCATGCTGGGTTTAAATGCCTCCCTACTGCAATTATCTAACGTGGCTTTTGAAATCTATTGACTACGTTTTGATATATAAGATATATAATACTTGCCACTAAGGAATACCCATCCACTTGGGCAGAATTTTAAGATCAATGCACTCTGAACTAAACAGAAAAAGAGATCACATTCAGGATTCTCCCTTCATTTTATCAGATCATGATGAGATCCCAGTACTCTTGCTTTAATTCCTCCTTCCCATCACTGCACATAGCCAAATCTGCACACAGCTATGGACACAAATTGGGTATTTTAATGCCCTGGGAAAAGATAGAAGTGTTTTGTCAAAGTCACTCTCTCGGCAGTGGGCATCTGTGCCACAGGTTGTGGTATTTCAAATGCAAATTGAACCTGGAAGAGAAGAAAGATTTGTTGACATTTTTGTCTAAGTGGAGAATTTTAATTTCAAGTGGAAAAAAAGGACACTAAATGTAGCACAATTAAGTGATGCAACAAGCAGCATCCACATTTCTCAGAACCACAGCATACAACATATCTGAGCATAGAATGACTTTACAGACTTCAGACTTCTATAGATAGATCTCTTAGCTACCCTGGACATGGGCCAGTTAGAGTGTACTCGTTTTTCTGCTCATGGCAGAACAAGAGTTAAAGAAAATGAATATTTCTAGTGCTCATGAATCGTAACTCATTGGAGCTCATATCCACGTTTGCTCACTCCTGAAAACTCTCGAAGTTCCTTTGGACAGAATAACTTTATTGTCAGATAAACATGACCAGAACTTCCCTCTACAATTCCAGCAAGAAAATAGCACAAAGCCTGTCAAGTAGAGAAAAGAAACACTCAGAACCTTACCTTTCGGAAAATTTCCTGTAGGTCATAGCACCAGGCATATTCTTGCATTATTTCAATGAGTTTCATAATAAAAAGAGAGCCCTTTTCAGGATGTCGCCAGGAAACATTATCTGCAAATGAAGCGCAGTCCAGGTCTATGGTCAGTATTTGCTGGGACGTAGACGTTGCTCCAGTATTTCCACTTATGCCTTTAATGTAACACCTCCTGGTCTTTGTATGCTGCCTGCCATTTTTCAATGAATGTGTTCTGAGTGAGTCAGTATATTCTAGGGAAACTTAAGACAGTGCGGCGTACAGTGAAGGTATCATAGTCTTATGTAAAGGTGATGGAAATATAATAGAGAGTGCAAAGTATAGAATGATATAGGAAGGGTGAGTTGGAGCAGACTTCTCGTTTGTTATTTAATATGTGTTTTTTTTTTTTTAATTGCAGACTGACCATAAAGATGAAGTTAATTATTGCTGCGGCAAAAAGATATTTGAGGAGCAGGTATGATGCAGCATAAGTATGTGACATGTATAGGATTACATAATAGGAATGCTGAATAAGATTGAAAATGTGGGCCTGGGAGATAGCTCAAGGGCCTGTGAGATGGCTAAGCACACTGAACAAGTGCTGTAGCAAGCACAGGCAACAGGGCTCAATCCCAGGTCCCGCATGCCAAGCCAGCCTCACCCTGAGCATGCTGAGCCAGTGACCCAGACTGGGTGTGGTAGTGCACATTTGCAATCCCAGCACCGAGGAGGCTGGAAATAGGAGGATCACTATGAATCTGAGCTTCATAATGAGACCCTGTACAAAACACATAAAATGAAAAAAAAAAAAAAGAATGAAAATGATGTCAACATAATGAAGCAGTTTCAGAGGAAAAGTTTAAGTCTAATTTAGGAGAAAGCAAAGGCATTATAGATAAGAGAGATACTAAAGAGAAATAGTGCAAGTGGAAATAGTGCCAACACTTAAAAATTATGCAAGAGACTAGAGAGAAAAATCAGTACAAATATATATATATATATATATATATATATATATATATATATATATTCATGGAGAAATAATTTAACCAAATCTTTTTACTCAACAAAACATGGTAATAAAATATATGTTAATAATTAAAATTCTATTAAAATATAGCTGTCATATTGGGCTTGTGTTAACTAAAAAAAGAATATTGGAGAAAGGGTGGAGAAAGAAAGTTCTGCAGGTTTTCTGTGGAATTCAAGAAGTTCATGATCAGTTTTCTTCAAGAAAACATTGTGATGTCATAGAGACTTGTCCAGGGGACCATGAAGGTGAAGAAAACTGAGCTGGGATGCCTAAGAGTCACGTGGAGGGATGCAAAAAGCAAAGGCAGTGGAGACAGAAACCAGCAAGTTAGATGTTGAGAAGTCAGGGAAGTGCAGACCAGAGGTGAACATACTGTAGACACCAGGGTCAAATGGTTTAAAAGAACAATGATGCCTGTTATCAAGGCTGCTAGGTAAGCTGGAAAAGCGGGCACAGTATGATTAGTTGAGATTATTGGTAAATGTATTCTATTCTATATCAGGACATGGCCAAAGAAGGAAAGGCAGGGTTGTTTCTGGAGGCAAGCATCTCATTAGAGAAGGTGATCTACAAACCATGTGAACAGAGGCCAGATGTCTTCAGGGCCAAGGTAGCTAAGAGATGGTATGCTCTAATTGTAGTTGGGAGGATTTGAATGACATGTGTTTGAACCTTAATATGCAAAGTGACTTGCATGCTTATAAAATGCAAACTCATTAACAGCATTCATTGAATGTGTGCTTTTTCTCTATACCATGCTTGTTGTTGTACTTAAACCATTGTATTTAATGCTCAGAGCAAATATATTATATTTACATACAATAATGGAAGGGCAGCAAGGCCAAATTACTGGGTGTAGTTTACCAGTATCTAAATAGTAATGTCAGGATACAGTTGTAGTGCTCCTATGCCATAGCTGAGATTTAGAATCATTCAAGTGTATTTTCTTTTGTATGCTTCATAATTCCCTTTAACTATGACCTCAGTGTGCTTGGTCTGCCATATGTCCCACTATCTTCAAAAACGCTCTTCCATAAATGCATAATGTCTTGGCACCTGGACTGTAAGGAATCTCAGCATTTTGTTCAGTAAGACAATTTCCCATTTAATTCATAGCAACACATCAAAGCTCAAGGAAATTCTTCTATGGCAATGACCACATCTTGTTAGTTATTGTACATTGTGTCTTCATGAGTAAGGGTAATTGGATGTGATACTTCAAGAGAATTGAATTGGTCTTCAAAGTTTCATGCAAAATTAAACACTGGTTTCCTGACTGTAACAGAATTTTGGGTGTTTCTCCATCAATAACCCTACATATGTATTCTGGACAGAAACCCATTACCTGGTGTTGAAGAGCAGAAAGCAATAAAATCCTTTTCTATGTGGCCTCTCTTAAGGCCATCCTCCTCCAAAACAGGTGGATCGAAGAGGACTATGTCTCCATGGTCTCCTGGTGAGTCCTTTAACCATACATCACCTTTATTCTCTGGAAAAAAATATTCAGTTTCTTTAACCATCAACTTGCAGTAGCAGTCTAGTTCCATTAAACATATCAGAACTCTGATCTAATGAAAATTTACCTGCTACTATATCTCAGCGGCACACTACCTGCCTGGCAAGCATGAGGTCATGAGTTTGATTCCCAGTAACAACAAAAAACCCAAAAGAATTAATTATTCATGACAAATATATTTCACATATGTCGCATCATGCATTGTCATTATTTTGTGTGTACATGTAAATTTCAGGAACCATCTTATCAACAATTCTTATTTCTCCTGTCAAATGAAGGATCTCAAAACATCGAAACTTTAAAATTAAAGATGGTATTTATTTCCTAAGTTAAAAGTGAAACCAGTGTTTTCTTACCAGAAACATAAATCACAGAAATAACAAGTGACCAACCAACATAGATATTTCCTTATTTTTAGACACTCTAAAAAAGTACTGATGTACTCAAACCATAAGGTCAGTGATTGAATGCTTTGTTCTAACAGAATCAGCTCTCACCTCCACGGCAGGCTTGGATGATGATCACCTTGGGTTTATCCTTCAGACTTGAACAGTTCTTAGTATTCAACTTTATAAAGATGTTTCTGACTTGAAACACATCTGTGTCTTCTGCAGAGTGTTTCTTTCCACAAATGCCATCCAGAATACCATGAGACATGAAGACCACAAAAGTGCTATCGGAGGTCTCGTGCTGAGGGTTGGCTGCAAACGCCTCCATCTCTGTAGCCATTTCCTGAAAAATATCACCTCATCAACTTTGGACTCTGACACCATTGCACCCTGAGAATCCACTGAGAAACAGTTCAGGAAATCTCTGAGCCATCCCATGAAGATCAGATGGGCAGGAAAAAAGTTAAAATCACATGTCTGCAACAAGTTATGAAAGCAGAAGTTATAGAAAGCCATCTTGAGATTTCTAGCAGAGAGAAGGTGACCTTCCCGAGTTCATAGAACACTTCCTGATTGAAAGCTGCACAGGAGTCTTGCCACAAGACACCTGCATTTGCAGAGGACAGGTAACCCCAAATGCCTTCCAAGGGAAGAATTCCAGTATAGACTACCAAGAAATTAAGTTTCCTAGTACAATCAATTTCCTTCCTAATGTTATGTATGAGCACAATGAATGTAGTCATTGTCACTATAGGTAAAAAAAAATTACCGAGGCCGTGAGATTTTCTCTCACAATCACTTGGTATCCCAGGCCTTCTAGAAGAGTTTTCATATTTCTGACATCAGCTTCAGCTCCAGTCCTTCGGGGAAGACTGTCGAACTCTGTGTTGCAGATAATGAGGGCCAGACGGGTGCGGGTCAGCTTGTTCATTATTGGGTAAGTCTGTGAGGAAGGCAGACTGCAGTGAGGTGCATTGCCCTCAGCTCAGTGTTCATTTTGTTTGTGTAGAACAGTTTCTCTTTTTTAATTCTATTAAGAAACCAAATCCCTGGACTCTGGGAAGATAGCTCAGTTGTATAAGTGCCTGCCTAGCAAGCACAATTACGTGAATTCAATCCCATGTACTGCAAAAACTAAAAACCCAAATCCCATAAACCACAGTTTAACAGACTAAGGTTTAATTAAGACATGGAAATGGAGTTTGCAGATGGCTAGCTCACAGCTGAACTTCTCCCTGTACTTTTGACAAGTGGATATATATATATATATATATATATATATATATATATATATATATATATCCCTGGTTCTGCAAAAATATTATATATATTTTTTGGCAGATGTGTGGATTGAACTGAGGCCCTTGTACTTTCCAGGGAAGAGCTTATTCTCCCCAGCCCCAAAAAGTGGATATTTTTAAATGACACACAGTATACATTAAGAAGATCAAGAACCCATGTGTAGCATTTTAAATTTCATATCAATTATTACTATGCTCTCTTGAAAGCAATTTTTTTAGAAAAATGTAATAAAAGAAAGAGTCAAGAACAAAAATTTAAGATTTCTTGAAAGCATGTAGTAATATTCAGTCAGATAGCTCATCTTGCATAACTGTGTCTGTTAATCTGAGCAACAGATTCAATGATCAAAACAGATAATAAATCATTCATGGTTAGTCAGCTATTCTTCTTTCAAAAATCTGTAATATATGTATTGTTCTATGTTGTCCTGTTACTGTATTTGTTTTTGTTTTCTTGCTTTTGTTTTTACTGTTCAAAATTATAATAAAAACTAAAAAATAAGGTAATTTAAACAAAATAAAAATAGATAAATAGATAAATGATACACAGGCTCTGAAGCCAGGATGATGGCAATTGGAAACTGACACCTTCACTTTCTGATTGATTAACTCTAGAAAAGTATTTAACAGTCCCCTGATATTTAAAATGCATGATTTCTAGGGCCAATATCATTAATATGCAGAATATTTACAGTAATGTCTGATTCACAGGAAGCTTCCAATACTAGCTATTAATATTTCTTATTATAATTTTTATTTATCCAGAGTAGTGGAACTCTCTCTCTAAGCTAGAACTTATATGAGGTAGAGATCTTGTAGGTGAGGCAAATAGCCTGAGGACTCAGCAGAAAATCCCACTAGATGTGGCCCAAAGTAAGAGGCACTTCTCTGCAAGGAGACCAAGTTCCATCTGGGGTTCTGAGCACAGCACCTCTGCTGACTTTTCCTTCCATATTTTTTGGGCCATTTCCGGGGGACAAAGCTTCAGGTCTCCCGCTGGTCCTGAGGACATGGAAACAGCTTGATTGTCTTGTACTTCCTGGAAAGCTGCAAGAGAGAAGAAATGTGAAGAGTCACATCTCTGATTGCTTCCTTGGTCTTCTTTACAGAATCAGTTATGAGAGGCCACACAGAGGCAGTGTGGTCCAGGCCACAGCCCTGGGACATTTGCTGTCACTACAGAGTAGAGTCATTGTTAGTGGAGCCCAGTTCCAGCCAGAGGAAATTGCCAGTGGTTTGATACAGGCAGGTACATCTACCTGACAGAATAACCATCTTGACAGGTGTCTGAACAAACATAAAAAAGGGAGCTCTTCCAGTCCTTACAAGACAAAGCAGTGCGAAAACAATATTCGGGAAGCAAAATTATGATGTAAATTTTTTTCAAAAGATTTCAATTCCACAATAGCCTAAAATATTAAATTATTAGTGGTATATCTTGGTTCTATTTAATTGTTTTGTAAAACACATATGTTTTTCAATATTAATTTAAGAAGCATGATAGTAGATATTATGAGCTCTTTTTAAATACACTTCTGTCCTGTGGTTCATGCTCATTTTCTACAGTGTAACTCCTGTGAGGAGGACTGGCAATATTCAGTGTGCAATAGAACAGCCAAAGTGGAATGGTAAGTGCTACAGCCTAGGAGCATATCAGGTGGATCATGTCCTTAAACATCGATTACCCAACTGCGAAAGGGAAAGCTCCCACAATATAAATGTGAGACAATCCCAAAGGTTTTTATTTGACTGCCCATCTTTCAACAATGCAATGCACTGGCTGAAGAACTTCATGTATCTTTATTTTAAAACAGAGATAACCTATCTAGATACCTGGAAGAACATTTCAAAAATAAATTTTAAAATTAACAACATGATTAATTTTAAAGAAGAATGTTGCATAATCATCCAGGAAAAAAAAAAGCATCATTAGACATTTTGACTGGAAAAAATAAAAATGAATTATACTGTAGATATTAGAGAAAACAGAAATATTATAAGTTAAGAAAAATGTTCTCTCTGCATGATGACTTCTAGAGCACAATAGCAAACATAAATAGAAATACTTAAATTATATGAAAGACTTTTTTTTTCAGTAGCACAATAAGGCATTTAGATGCATGAGGAGAATCCTACTCTAAGAAATACATAAGAAAATATAAGCACTTAAATAATCATTAAGGGCTGAAAGGTAGTTCAGTGGTCTAAATGCCTGCATGGCAAGCATGAATATCCAGGTTCAATCCCTGGTCCTGCCTGCTATGCTAGCTCAGAACTCCCAGCAAGCTGAACAGACCCCAAAACTGGGCTTTGGGAGCATCTCTCATCCCAGCACTGGGAAGACTGAGACAGAATAATCACTATGAGTCCAAACAGTGTAGTGATACCCTGTACCAAATGAACAAAGAAATGAATAAATAAGTACATAGATATTTGAAAAATGCTACTAAATCACCATTAGCAGGTTCAGTACAGTTATTTTTCTCCCCTGGTATCTGTGCTCCATATTCTTCCAAACATCAGCTCCTAGTATGTCAAGTTGAAAGGGTCATTTTGGATTATATTACTTCACATCTGAGAGTAAAAAGCCTTTGTATGAAAAATGAATGAAAGAGTGATTAGTTGTTAGAAAGACGCCAGTCTCCTCCAGCAGTAAGCTTAGCTAGCAGTGAGCCTGATGCAGGCTGACCCTTCACAGCTGAGAGGAGCAATCTGAATATAGCATGAGAGTTGAAGATGGTCCTTGTCATCTAGGACAGAGGAGTTCCCTGAACCACCCTTAGTACTGTATGAAATGAGAAATAGTTCTCGAATGTTCGTGGTACAGACAGCATGCTTCCGGGGTGCACACCGGAGTCCAGAGGACAAGGCATACAGATAAGCACCCAAAGGTGTGGCTGAGGGACTGGGCTTCACAATGGAGTGTAAGAACATGTTTGGCGAGACACATCCAAGCTGAGCCTAGAAAAGTCTTCCACAGACTGTCTTCTACAATTTTTATAATGTCACTTACTAGAATTTATCATAGTCCTTTTATCATTTATGTTGTAGGTATCAGAGCCATGAGATGGGAGAAGTCTTAACAACTCAGTTGAAAAGCACTGGAAGAGCACTTCCTGCTGATCAGAAATGTCCATTTGAAAAGTTTTATTCATCACATGTAGTGTTATAGTATGTGGAAAACACTACACATATTTGCATTTGATACTGTACCCTAGATTGTCATAACTGAAACAGCGCTTCTATTAATAAAAGTTTAATTTTGGAGGGTAGGGGGCTTTTACCCTGGGATTTTGCCCTGAGGTAAATTTTGTGGCAGGCTCTCACTATAACAAAAAGGAGCCCAGGCTGAGATCCAACTTACTATCTTCCTGACTCCATCTCCCAGAACTGGAATGGCATGCAAAAATTAGTATATATATTTGATGTTTCTATTGGATATCACATAATTTTAACTGATACAGGTATGACCAGAATCAATTGCATTGCTAAATGTGGGCCAGCTTTAAATTAATAGTAGATGTTTACATATGTATACATTCATGATGTTGGAATTCAGGTAAATTCAGTGAAAGCAGGGGCATTATGTGCCTTGTTCATTTCATATATTGTTTAAAGTTTATATATAGGATAAGATCTGGAAAATATAATTATTTTTGAATGTCCTACTGAAAATAGTAATTCTGATATAACTGCATTTAGAGTTACTGTTTTTAACCTTTGCATAATACTGTAAATTGCAAAGCAAGCAAGGTTAGATGAGAGCAGAATAACGAGTTGATGAGAAACATTTAATTTTATTATAAAGCAAGAAGTGCAGTGGTGGAAAAAGACAAACTTGTTTGCGAATAAGAAAAAGCAAGTGAGAGATGCAGATGAAGAATCACTGTGCAGGTGGGAATGTGCACGGGGACACACAGCAGCAGGACTCAAAAAGGAGGGATGAATCCAGACTGGAGAGGAATCAAGGAGACTCAGCCACTGCTTGAAATCTGAAAGTAAAGAGTGAGAAAGAAGCACGTCTATATGTGCTTGAACAAAAGGTGTAGTGAGGCTGTTACCCAGGCAGATGAGACATGATGAGGACGGGGAAGACTCACAAATGCAGCTCCAGAAGATTGAGGTGAAGGTGTGTCAGGGAGACCTGGGAGAATATGTTCACTGGGCACTTGGGAACTAAAGCCTGTCACTCAAAAGATAGATTAGGATTTGAGACACAGAGAGTGAATTTTTTTATTTTCGGTATGGATAGTGACGCAAGAACGGGTTCTGGTAAAGCAGACTAAATGCAGGAGAGAATAAATGACTAATATCAACCCATGAGAATGACTACATAGCCCCCTCTTCCTGCTTCACCCTTGTAAGAAAATGACTATAAAGGGATGCTGCAGAGATTTCTCTTCCTTGAACTCAGTACCTGAGGCAGAGGGAATCACTGCTCGGTAATCCTGTTCACTACAGTTATTTCCTGCTTGTGGACCTGCAGAGAGATACAGAACAATAAAAGTTATAATCTCAGATGAACTTTGCCTGGTGTTTTGGACACTCCCTGCTGACAATTCCATCCACAGGCATGACAGGTTAATAATCCTATTGAAGGTGCGACGCAGGTGCCCATACTCAGCTCTGGGGAAGGAAGCCTTCCTGTGCCTATGAATAGACAGCTACTCAACAGAACCAAAGGTATCCGTACTGCAAGTGAGACTGAGAAATCGTCAGCAATAGGATCAAAATTGCACTTGACACACAGAGCTTGAGGTGGCTCTGGAGCTAAACGCTAGTGCACAGCAGGAGAGCACAAAGCGAAGCTGTCTGAAACAGCCAGTTTGGCTTTAGTCAGAGAAAGTGGACAACAGGGCAACATATTCATCAAACAATTGTTGCTGAGGTTTAGCACAGCAGAAAAAGTACCAGAACCTTCTGAAACTCAGCTCCAGGACTGAGATAAGCCAGTAGTAACCTTCCCAGGGGAATATCCAAGGAAGGATGAGACAGAGAATACTTTCACTTGTAGAGTTTTCAGTCTGCTTTTATAACTGTGTTTTTCATAGTCTGGTTGTCAAACCCAGAACATTCAATTTTTTTATGTTTTGGAAATTAAAAGAAATTTTGTGTTGAATATCAGAGAGGAAAATAAGGTTGATATGATGACCTCTAAATATGACACAAATGACCTGAGAAACAGCCTGGGTGAGGAAATAATCTCAATACCTAGAAAGTCAGACTTCCACTGTTAGAACAGTCACAGTAGTCGGTGGAAATCACTCCATGATTCAAAGACAGAAAATGAGAAATGAAGAAGACACGTTAGCTATTTCACAATCATTCCAGATCCTAACTGCTGTTGGCTAATTATATTTTATTTAGGGAACTTTGCAGGATATAAAAAGAAAATAAAATTCTGAGAGAAAAATAAGAAATTTGTGGCACATAGATAAAAACTGAAACCATGTATAAATTCAGCCAGACTGAAGCAGGCCTTGGCCAGCACATCAGAGGCACCCGCAAATGTGTTGGGGAGGTGAAGACTAGTCCTGGTAGCCCGCCGTGCTGGTAGGCAGTCCTGAATAAGAAGAAAATGGAGCTCACAACTGAGAACAGGAAGCTATTTGAAATTCTTCTGTTGCTGTGCATATTCTATTTATTCTCTAAGTGCTGCAAGTCCATACAACTACATTGTATTTCCCAGAAGCCAAATTTTGGAGAAAGTTTATGGAAAGTGCTAGAGTATGTGCCTGTGTCTTCACCCCACAAGAACTTAAGTCTGTAATCAGCTTGGGGATTTATATTCACGAAGCCACTAAATTTTCTATCATAAGGAGTAGAGCATATCATCTGGTGCTTTTAATACTGTTTTGTTAACTTCAAAAAAATGCAAAAACATACACAGTATAGGAAAGGGAATTCAGTGGGAGGGTGGTCATTTAAAACTAACGTATTAAAAAAAAAAGGAGGAGAAAAATGTGCAGAGATATTGCTGACACAGACGGAGCCCTGAATTTACAGGTTTGGAAGATACCTGCACACTAACTATATTAGTAAAGAAAAAGAAAACCATAAAAGATATTTATACTAATACTTTCATGTAGATCATTGAAAACATAGGATTGTGCTAATGTTATTTGGAAAAATTTTTATGAGTATATCCTACACTCTGAGAAATTATTTTGAAGATAATAATGTTAAATTTGTTAACTATATATTAACTTCTGTTATCTTCCTATATAACTTTGTTTCAATTTTTAATTTTCCATTAAGTAAAGAAGTGGGCAATAAATTAAACAACACCACAAGGACGCCATGAGTTTATAAACAAGAAGGAAGACACACAGCCTTATATGCACAGATGCATGATGGGCTGTGTGACCTTCAGCCTGATCCCTGAGCCTTACCTGAGGAGAAGCCCAGTGTCCTAGCAAGGTGGCAGTCTTCCTCAATAAGAAGATCAATACAGATCTGACAGGCCTTGGGCCCTTTAGGGATAACGCTGTCCACCAAAGCTCGGGCCTTTTCCATAGTCGTTGCATACTGACATTTTATAATCTGCATCTCTTCCTGGTTCAGCACTTGTTTCTGTAGCAATTCATCCAGCACACCGTTTAGAGTACCTGTGCCAATTGAGCGAACAAACTCCTTTCTTTTTCCCTTCAGGATTTTGTCTGTTGGGAACATGAGAATTTTTCAAGACATGCTTATTTTGCTCACAGATTTTGAACAAAAACATCTTTTTTTTTTGAAATAGACTCAATTCCACGTCATCCATCTCTGCAGAGTTCAGTGCACTTTCTTTCCATTACTACGCCACCTCTGTCCCTCCATCAGGGCCCATCTGTGCTCATGGAGTGGCCTGAAAACAGAATTCCTAACCTGCTCTTGCTAAGTGACCTGCAGACTTTACTCTGTCACAGCTCACATTGTCATTTCTCTGTCTCTGAATATAAAAACAGAAAAACAACAAACACCTGTATTCTTTGTCACAACAGCATCTCCTCCTCCTTTCGTTCAGATTTCTCTGTCTGACTGCAGACACTCAGGAGTTAAGAAAGATTGCAAAGTAGCAGCTGATGCCAGTGAAACCCAGACCACTTTTAGCACAGGCTTCCCTTCCTTCCTCCACTCAGAACCCTCTGAACGCCCTTCTCCCTCCCCCTTTTCTCTCCCCTTCAGATCTGCCCACCTACACATGCACAGAAGAGCCACAGCCTGCAGAGCGACTTATTCCCTAACACCAGACCTTTTTTCATATAAAAATTGGAGCACTCACCAGCCATGGCTGTCCTCGCCTACCCTCGTGAGTGATATGAAAATGAAAGCTGTAATACTTCCTTTCTGAGGCCCACGCAGCTTCTGAGCAATAAAAGATTCAGATCTGTGGGTTCACTTTCCTCTTCCTAAACAAGTTTGAACTGCTGAAGTTTAGACTGTGTCTGAGAGGGTGACCTTGGGATATTTTCTCCCATGCCCCTTGGGGCAGCTCAGAGAAGAAGAGCAGTCAGCTTCCATAATACCAAATGAAAATATTTGTACAATTAAACGCACTCAATGAATGACCTGCTGTTGCTTATGAATTGTGCTTCAGAACCATAACTCAGCTGCGGAGCACACGAGGCAGTCTGCTCGCCTTCTCCTGCTGCTCCGCAGAGCATCCAGGGATGTGCTCCTGTTAAGTCTGCTCTTCAAAATGGAAAAACTTTTTATGAAAATCAAGTATTTTTTTTTCTTTGTGACACTCCTCCTTTTTATTTTATTTTATTTTTTTTATTTTATCGAAGTACAAATGTCAATCAGACAGTTTCAAGACACCTTAACCATACAGATTCGATAAATTAATACATTGCAAACTGTTTTCATAACATTTTGGTATTGTACAAGGTGCATACATGATATTATATTTACAGATATTATTTTAGCAGATATCTTTTATCAGTAAATTAAGAGTGTAGCTGTTTACTTATCTTATTGTTTTATACCTGAATTATATCAAAAATTCAATAATTATTTTCCTAGTGGGTGACCATAGTACTAGAAGCCGACATAATATCCTGACCAACCACCATTAGTGCAGATCTTGCCTCTCATAGAATTATGTAGAAGCACAGCGTTATCTATCCCAATTGTACTGTCTATACACACACATCATGATCTTTTCTTTCTACACCCCTTCCTTTGTCTACACCTGTCAAAAGTGGGCACACCATTGACATTCAACAAACTTAGGTGCTTGAACTCAACACCACAATGCAACACAGTCCAGCATTCTACAACCATAGTGAGTTATTCAAAGAAATTGTCGACCATAGCCATTTACAACTCAGCCTAATATTATTTCTATATAATGGAGTATTACTCAGCTATTAAGAATGATAAGTTTGAAGCATTTATACTGAAGTGGATGCCACTTGAACATATACTCATAAGTGAAATAAACCAGATACACATGTGTAAATATCATATAGTCTCCCTAGTATAACAAGCGAAAAGCAGAAATACAAAAGGTAACATACAAGTAAAATCAATTGAGTCAGATAAGGCAAAGTGAATGGCATATGCTGCAGGATACTAATCAGCTTTTCTTCTGGATGGTTAACAACCTAAGATCCCAAGTCAGAGTTGGAGAAATAGAAGAGCCACAAGGCCAGCCAACATTTTGGCCCTAGCCTTTCAAGGTCAGTGAAGACTCAGGACATAGGAGAACCTGTAC
>PVKA01006298.1:0-64190 GCA_004027165.1 Ctenomys sociabilis
GGGCTCACGATGTATACTTCATTTTTATACTTTTATACTTTTCTGCTGGATGGTTAAGACCCAGATAGATTAAAACTTATATATCAACACATGAACTTTATATTTCCTATGTGGTCATTGAAGTCTTCTCAGGGTTTATCTTGTAGTCCTGTACATTATTCTGTAGTTCCTTTGTCTGTGTCATCCATGTGGATGAGTAATATTTTATTGATCTATTGATGCCTGTTGGTTGTAATGAACAATAGAGTAACAAAATAGAAGTTAAGTACTACATCATGAAAATTATTTATTAGAGTTCTGTTACCATCCCTAATCTTTTCTTTATCTGAACTAATATGCAAATCCTCCCAATTTATACTAAATATAAATGTGAGTGTGATGGTGGGCATTTCCTAGTTACTGAAGGACTAAAGCACTTTAACTGCGTATGTACCTGTCATGGTTTACATATGGAGCTCAAATCCTGGCTCAGTCAATAAATGGCATTAAATAGAATAGCATTAAATCAGAATGTTTTCCAGTTTAAGTCTAACATGTTAATATGCCTTACATAATCATACTGCATAAAGATAATCTGTTCAATCAGATTTTGCAGGTATTAATGCCAGAGCTAATCAATATTTTCAGTCTCATAAATCAGTTGCTTGATAACTAAATACTCATATTTACTTCCATAAAATATACATAATAAAGACTAAGAGGAATCTCAAAATACTGAAATTACTAAACTTAGGTTACCCATCCCATGTTTTTCACTAGCTCTGGAAGGACTATAAGCTTGAGAATTAAACATTTACCTATTAGTAATGACCAGGATCAATTTAATTTCATCATCTGGAGCCCTTCTTAAGTATATTCCCCTTTGCAAGAATAATATGAGAGAGTAGGATTTTAGTGGATTATGAAGAATATGTCTTTATTTTTCTCAGAAAATAAAAACATGTGCATACATACACAGTTGGCAAAATCACATTGTGTGCTGGTTTTGATTTCATGAAAAGCGAGGAATGAAGAAGAAGAAGAGGAAGAGGAAGAAGAAGACAGTTAAAATTATTATATAGAGAACTAGCCAGTATCCTTCCAACAACAGAACAGGTATGTTTTCTTTAAATATGAAATGAAACAAAAAATATCAAATGAAGTTTTTGGCTTATCATCAGAACCCTGACACAAAAATATTAATCCTAGAGAAAAGCAGATCGCAATTAACGTCCAGCCTAGGTTACTTGGCCACGTGTCCATACTCGGTCTCAAAAAGATAAAAACAAAAAGGGCTGAGATTTTAGCTTAGTGTGAAGGCGATAGGTTTAATCTCTAGTACAGGAAGCCAAGGAGAAAATCTTTATACAGGCTTCAGGGAGAGGTAAAAGCTAAGGAGAGATGGCCAGTCCATTCCTCCCATTTGCTTCCACCCCTAAGCCTAAACTGGAAAATGCTGTCACTGTCTCCGTCTCTGTCTCTGTCTCTTTCTCTGTTGTTAGCCCCCATCTCTGTCCCTTCCTGTCCCCCCCCCCCATTCTCATTCTCACTTCAGTGGCTGAGTTTAAACGAGAACGGGATGAGATTTCACATTTTTGCCAACAAGTCCATTAGCCTCTTTGGATTACAAGCATCATCGTATCAGGCCTGCTCTCACCAAGCGTTGCCCTGGAAGCAGTCAAATACACAGAATAAACTGGAACCTCAGTAGGAAAAGGGCTTGAGTCTCTTGTCCTTTTTACAACAGATCCGTTTCAGCATTTTGAGCAGTGGTTTCCTTAATTATCACATGTGAGCCAGACCACTGGCCTAGGGCAGTAAAGGATTAAATGAAAGAACGTTCATCTACTCTTGTATTGTGCTTAGCAATAAATGCTAATCAATGTTTTCAGTGATTAGAATAATGACTTTTTCTTGAAAGAAAAATGCCCAGGATGGTAGGGAAACAGTTTATAGACATAGTGGTGTGTATCCAACCTAACTATGCCTGTTGTCCTCATATTTCATGTAACTGTTCTTTTATCAAATGAAATGTACAAACTGGAATATGCCTTTAGTGTCATCAGTGTATTACACTTACTGCTCTCACACTCTCTAAATTTTACTATAAGGAATAAGCTGTGCTAGGCTGCTTTGTTCTGTTTTATTCACAAAAAGAAACATAAAACTTGTACTGTTTTCTTCATCCCTCATATTCCATGCAACCGTTGAGGTTTCACGGTGTAAGACATGAGTCACCGTGTATTTTGTAGCCCAACTGAAAGATGCAAACATGATTATAGTGACATTTGAGAGCCCTTCTGATTTATTTAAGAAGTACAAGTTGTTATTAAAAACGGTTTCAGTAGATAGCCTTCACGTTCGTCTCTGAAGGTTCGGCTGCGGCCGCTCACTCTGAGGGGCAGGCGGTCACTACGTAGGAGCCTCGGCATTCTCACTGTGGTATATCACTGCCCAGTAAAAATGAGATGGGCTATTTACCTTTGGTTTAGGGGCCCAGCTAACGGTGACCATTGAGTCTGAGAAGTGGGGACATCTAATTCAAATGTCACAGGAATTCAATCCATTTCCTGAAGACTATAAGCTCTTAGGACAAGTACGTGTTATTTATAATATTAATGCATTTGTACTCTGATAATAGAGGTCCGACTGTATTTTTATCTGTATCTAACGTGTGGTCTTTGAATAAAGCAGAGTTTCTCAATTGAGGACAGTCTTCCATCCTGGGAACATTTGGTAATATTGGGAAACATTTTTTTTTCTAAAAGAGAATTTAAAAACTAGTAAAAAAAAAAAAAAATGAAAGAGAAAAAAAGAAATAATGCAAAATTCCAGTAAGCAAAATACAGGAATTTAGCGATGGTTATTACAGTGTATGCGTATTGTCTTCAGATTAGTTGTTCAGATAAGCAGATATAAGGATGAAAAATTTTTGAAAAGTTAATAAGGAGAGGAGGAAAAATTAAGCATTAACTGCTCCTTTCAATAGAGCAGCAGAAACCAGCAGTGCAGTTATCCAAACTATTCTGTGTAAACACAAATATACTTCTTCCTTTCCTTCTTTCTTTCTTTTCTCCCTTCCCTCATCTTACCTGTTTCTTTCCCATGAACATTTTTTTTTCCCTTTCACAATATCTATTATACCTTTCAGATTTTATTTAGTTTTGGATTCTTACACTGTGGAGATACTATGATGTTTACACAAGAGGGTCTGATTTATTTCACTTATAAATATGGTCTGTATTGGCATTCACTTACCTGAAAAAGCTGGAGTTTGTCTTTTTCATAGCTGTGTAATACTCCATTATATAAAAATACCACATCTTTTTAATCCATTCATCAGTTGATGAACTTTTGGATTATTTCCAAGATTTAGCTATGTCAAATTGTGCTGCTATAAACATGCATGTATACATATTTCTGTGCTATGTTTTCAGTTCATTTGGAGAATATACTATAAAGCTACTGTGATAAAATCAGCATGGTACTGGAAAAAAATAAATAAATAACAGACCCAAGGATCAATGGAACAGACTAGCAGATGCAAGCACAACTACAAACACACTCAGCCACCTGTCTTTAACAAAGGGGCCAAACATGTTCCCTGGAAGAAAGAGCCTCTTTAATAAATGGTGCTAGAAAATCAGCTCTCCACATGTCAAAGGCTAAAATTAGGCACATGTCTAACCATGCACTTAATTAAAGTCAAAATGGATTAGGGTCTAAACATTAAAACAGAAACACTGTTTCTGATAAAAAAAAAAAACAGTTTCTGATTTTTTATCAGAAAAACTGTTTCTGATAAAAAAAAAATCTACTGGAAGAGAAAATAGGTAGGTTTTTTAATGACATAGTGATAGACAAAGAGGTCATGAACAAAAACCAAACTGCACAGGAAACACTTCAAAGAATTGTCAACTTGGATCTCATATTTTTGAAAAGTTTCTACACATTAAAGAAATCACCAACATAGTAAAAAGAAAAGCCACAAATTGGGGAGAAGAATTTGGTCAACTGGCCCTCAGACAAAGGGCTTTGACCTAGAACAAAGTATTTAAAAAAATCAGGCTCCCAAAATTCAAAGACCCAAACTAAAACTGGGCATCTGAGACAAATATACACTTTTTAGGTAAAGAAACACAAATGACAAAAAATGTATTAAAAAACGTTAGATATCACTGGCCATTCGAGAAATGCAAATGAAAACAACACTGAGATTCCATCTCACTCCAGAAAGAATGGCTATCATCAAGAAGTCAGCCAATAACAAGTGCTGGAGGGGCAGTGGGGAAAAGAAACCCTTCTCTACTGTTGGTGGGAGAGCAGACTAGTGCAAGCACTATGGAAATCAGTGTGGAGATTCGAGGAGTAGAGGAACTAGGAGTAGAGGTGCCCTTCAACTCAGCCATTGTGAGGCACTCTTGACTTGTTGCAACCCGCCTGGGCTGGAGAATGGAGGTGGTGCTCATTACTCCTTTGTAGTGACAAGATGCTGGTAATGCTGTGAAGCATCTAGAAGGGCAGGGAACAACTCCACAATGGGAGTGAGCCAGCTTAGTATGCTAATTGTGCTGAGGTTCAGAAGCCTTAGATGAGAGCCCTGAACTTGCAAAGAGCATGCCGCATTACTGGACCCTTTCCATTCTCAGTCCAGGCCTCTTGGTTGAAGAGTGTGCTCTGTTCAGCAGCGCAGTGGCCGCCTGGGCATTCACCTTCCTTGTGGCAGCTGCAGCTCTCCAAGGCTGCTTGCTGCATGACCCAGTCACTCCAATTCTAGTGGGGATTAAATGTGCTTTGAAAACATCCCAAGAAATATGCAGTGGTGCAGAGACAGACCTGTCGATGTCTACTCGACCAGGACTTGCACACTGCCCAGCAGAGCAGGGTCACTGTAAATGACTAGGGATGAATGTAAAAAAGGAGGAAAGATATTTTCAAGCTCTTCTGGAAAGAATGAGTGAAAATAAAAACTGAACAGCAAGCTTTTAGTTTCTTTTCACCCAAAACAGCCTTGGTAGATTTAAAAATGTCTATAAAACTGCTTTGTGCTGTAAGTAGAAGCATTTGGGGAAAAGTGATAGGTGCCTTCCGGCATGATGTCTGTGTACTTGTTCAGAAGTCTGATGAAGTATGAAGACTGTACACCAGCAGGAGGAAGCATTGAAACTAAGCGAACTGAAAAACTGTCACAGAACATGGTGAACAGACTGCTCGCACAGACAGCAGGGCCTCTGCTTGTCATCGGTCCAGTGACTTTTCTTAACTAACTAGTAAGCGAAAGGAGAGTACCACAGAACTTTATTTACATTAATTAGCTGAGATGAAGGGAGAAATGGAGCTTTTCACTCTTAGCCTGATTTGCCGCTTTTAAATCTAGCCACCAAAATGAGACACAAATATGTAAAACCCGAAAAACAAAGGTGCTTTACTCACTTAATTTTAAAGAATTTATCCAGGCATGGTGGTGGCTCTGTCACCCCAACAATCAGGAAGGCAAAAGCAGGAGGACCACAAACTCAAGCCCCACCTGAGCAGCTTAGCAATGTTGTGAGATCCTGTCTCACTATTAAAAAAAAATAATAATAATAGTAATAATATAGTAAAATACAAAGGGCTAGGGATATTGCTCAGGGCAAAGGCCTTGTGTTCAATCCCCAGGGCCACAACAATAAATTCATTAAGTGAAAGTTTCGATCTGGGTAAAAGCTATTAAAACACTCTCCCTGTTTCATCCAGCTCATTAACAGACAGACATAGACCTGTGCTGGTCACATTGTCACTTGCTTATTGAGCACATGAAGTTTGGCTGGTCAGAACAAAGATGGGCTACAAATTTAAAATGCAAGCCAGATGTTGAAGACTTGACCCAAGAAGAAACTGCCATTTTGATATTTATATTGATTATATATTGAAATGATAAAATTTTGGATATGTTAAATAAAACACATAGTTCAGTTAATTTTATTAGTTTAGTCAGTGTTGCTGTCTAAAGACTTAAGAGAACATCTGTGGATATTATATTTCCACCAGACTCCTCTGATCTAGATCATTCAAGTTTTAATCAAGTAATCACATTCACAACCAACTGAGCATTTAAGAAATCATGACAATATGATGAAAAATGATTGAAAATACAGAATCTGCCAGTTGCTTTCCCATGTAGCATCACTTTCACAGTGTTAAAGGCTTATGCCTCATTTCTGCCCCATGGAAAAACACTTTCGCTTCCTCAGCTGCTCTTAATCTAAACCATTCCTTCCAGCATTCAGTACTGGTGTTTCTGGGGTCACAGTATTCCCTTTAGTTGAAGTGTCTCCCTTGCTCAACCCTACCTCCATCCTCAGGATCTAACTCAAGGAATTCCTTCTTTAAAATAGTTTTCCCCACCTACGAAAGACTTCTCTCTGGCTGCTGCACCCCAGCAAGTAATTGCTACCTGCCTTTGTCAAAGGGTGTCTCTTTCAACTGACAATGAATAGAAAGATTTAGTCTAATAGTGTTTGTAAACAGGATATCATGTCTGCATCTTGTACAATGGATAACCACCAAGACAACAATACGCAACGTATTAATTATTGAAACTGTCCTACTAACCGGATTTGAAACTGTTTCATTACTATTTGTTTCTCAATAAAATTACGGGGGAAAAAAAAAGAATTAAGACAGTGTTCCTTTGATTCCAAGATATTTTCATCAATTTCCCCGTATTTTAGTGTTGTAAACTAATGATCTTGAGTTTTAAAATCTATAGTTAATTATAGGCAGTTTTATGCCATTTAATCACTTTTTTTTGTAAAAAGAAGTTCTTGGAAAGATTGTATCTTTCATTGATGATTCTACTTTGCATGAAAAAGAATTTCACTTTGAAAAAATACAAGCTTTTTGGCTATGGAGTTTTAACAGTAAAGGCAGCATAGAGTTGTGGTTTATGGCTAGGTGTTCCCCAAAACCTCATGAACTATAGGTGATGCTTTAGGTAGGTGACTGGATTATGGGGTTGTAATATTCATTAGTGGATGAGTTCATTGATGTGTTTATAATTAAAGGTGATATTGGGAGGCAAAGCTGGTTGGACTGACCTGGAAGGGTTTCTCTCCTTTCTTCCTCTCCTAATCTCTCTCTTTCCCACCACTATACCATAGGGAATGTCTCCTCTGTCATGTTTCTCTGCTATGCTGCGCTGCCTTGGAGCCAGCCACCAATGAACCAAAACCTGCATAAACCATGAGCAAAATAAAGTCTCTCCTCCTTTTGTAATAATAATAATAATAATAATAATAATAATAATAATGAGTGTCATGGCCTGTAGCTTTAGCCATATACAAGAAGTGATCCTATGTAGCTGCTCCAGTGCCCAGTGGGGGAGCCAAGGGCTGTGGGAGCACCCGAGGACCACAAGTCCTCCTGACAGAACTCTGTGAATATCTGTGCTTCTGCTTGCAACCTATTCCCAGTTTCAACTGCGTCCTCAGCCCTCGCCATTCCCTTGCTGCCTCGTCTTCATAAATATAGGTTTGGAAAAAAAGAAAAACAAAGAAGTGATCACATTATATTTGTTTTAATTGTATTAATTATGACAGCAATACTAATTGGATATATACCAAAAGTTAACACCGCAGTTCTTGCTACTACCTGGTAGTTTCATTTTAAACTTTGACTAGTAGCAGACATATAGGAAAACCTGTATCTTAGTCCGTGTGGAATAGTATCAGCAACAATCAAGCCAAGTGAAGTTTTACAGTGGTACTTTCTTAGGAGGAAAGGAGTAAAATCACCCGACCATATGTAGGACGCTAGGAAATGATAGTTTAGAAAAGAATTTAAAGACAGACATGGACTAGGGAAAATGAAAGACTAAATGAATAATAAAGTACAGCTAGATACATTTTAATTGTTTGCAAAGCCTCTTCATCAGCTATTGGTTTGGTTGTACAAGGCATGAATAAAGAAATATGGTGAATCTTTTTTTATATATATATTTAGGACATGGTATACATAGATCAGGCTCGTAGTGATCTCCCTGTTTACAGCCTCCCAAGAGCTGGGATTACAGGCATGTGCCACCATGCCCAGTCTCAATCATCATCTCAGTGTGCCCAGGCATGGTAGGCCCAGGGATCGAACTCCTGGTCCCTGCATCTACCTAAGTAGGCACTTTAATCCACTGAACTATTCAGCAAACCCTTTTTTTTTTTTTTTTTTTTTTTTTTTTGGTGAATCTTTAAGTTAAAAAAAGAATTATTACAATAAAAGACACCTTTTCATTAATTCTTACTTTGTACACTTATCTCTTCACTCTTCCCACTTTCAGAACTAATTCTGGAAGCCCCTTTTCATGCCTTTAGCTTGTCTCGCTTCACTGCCTGTGTGGGCCGACTGACCCAAAACATTTGGACTTTATTGTTCTTTAGACTTGGGAGCAGAGCTGGAAATTGCCAGGTGCCAGAGCTGGAAGTGGATGCACCAGCATGTTTTTATGAGTCCGCTTTTCCTCTGGATGAACCACAGGACTCACTGTATTTTTTTGTCATGCCTGATAATAACACTCCCAAAATAAGACTTTCAGAAGTGCTTCAGAACATAGTGAAAAAAAAATGTAATAAAGGTGTTTGCAGAGAGAGGGAGCATTCTGCAGGTGATGAGTGATAATATGTCTCTTACTACATTCTTATTAAAAGCACTATATTTCTAGATCCGTCCTTTTGCATTAATTGTAATTTACTTTTTCAAAATTAACTACTTCACTGACCAAAATTGAAAGTCTGGGGACCAGGGAGATGGCTCAGTGGAATAAGTTCTTGCCCAGCAAGCACAAGGGTCTGAGTTCAATCCCTGATTCCACCAAAAAACAAAAAGAAAAAAAAAAAAGAAAGTCTGATTGATTCATTACTCTCATATACACATGCATTGACAAACCAAAATTAGAGAAGTTGTTAAGAAATTACTCAGAGGTAAATGTGAAAGATGTTACCTAGGAATTACGTTAGTTCCAACCAGACTATACTGTCCTACTATACCTTTATTTTTTTCATCAGAGTCAATGCTACTTGGGCCCTTATTCCTTTAACACACATGTTTTTATGAACCTGATTCCCTATGCCCCAACACATATGTCAAATATAACTGAGAAAGATTTTTATGCCTTTTATGTTTCTAAAATGTCACCCTAGTTCACAAATTTAATTCTGTCCATGATTCTTGTCACAAAAAAAGTTGGGCAACAGCAACATAAAATTTCCCCATAACATCAATATCAAACTTAACTGTTGAATTTGATATGGTTCTGTACTTCACATAGTCCACTATCTGTGAAATCCTTGACAGTAGCATTAAGCAAAACATTCCATTGAAGAAGGGAGTAGCTATCTTTGTAATTTCTATTTCAAAAATCAAAAGTGTGACTTATTATACAAGTTTCTTTGAATAACCTGTTATAAATTGTATCTGTGGCTTTCTTACTATGCAAACAATAATGTAGTTCTGATTTTATTTTATGCTTGAAAACAATGTGTAAAACATATTTCCACATATTTCTTATTAAAATAACCTTAGACAAAATGGAGAAGAAATGGACAGATTCGTAGATATTTATGAGTTACCAAAGTTGAGTCAAGAATATATAAAAATTCTAAGCCATTATAAATCAGTGAAACCAAAGATATAATTAAAAAACTAACAACAGCAACAAAAAGCAGTCTTCCCTGCTGAATTCTACAAGTAATTTAGATAGACTTAACAAAACTACTGCTTAAACTCTTTAATGAAATTCAAAGGGAAGCAATACTCCAGAATTTATTCCTGGAAGCAAACATTACCCCAATAACAAAACCAGAGAAGGTTCCAGCTAAAAAAGAGAACTTCAAGGAAAGCTCCCTCACGAACACAATTGCAAAAATTATCAATAAGATACTGGCAAACAGAATGCTGCAAATCATCAAGAAGATTATACACCATGGCCAGGTGGGATTCATCCAAGAAATGCAGGGATGGTTCGACATACAAAAATCAATAAATATAATAGACCATATTAATAGATCCAAAAACAAAAAATCAGATGATGATCTCAATAAATGCAGCAAAAGCTTTTGCCAAAGCCCAGCACCTATTCATGATAAAAACCCTACAGAAAATTGGAATAGACAGATTTTATCTCAATCTGATAAAAGCAATCTGTGACAAACCTGCAGCCAGTATCATACTTAATGGACAAAACCTGAAAGTTTTCTCTCTAAAATCAAGACCAGGACAAAGATGTCCACTATTTCCATTCTCATTCAACATAGTTTTGGAAACTTTAGCCAGAGTAATTAAAGAAGAGAAAAATAAAATAAAATGAATAACAATAGGAAAATAAGAAGTTAAATTATCATTTGAAGATGACATGATACTCTACAAAAAAGGCCCCCAAAACTCCATTAAAATATTGCTAGATTTATTTATTTATTTTTTTTTCTTTTTTTGTCTTTTTTGAGACAGGGTCTCACTGTGCAGTTCAGGCTGGCCTTAAGCTCACTTTGTAGCTCAGGCTGGTCTCGAACTCACAACAATCCTCCTGCCTCAGCCTCCCTAGTGCTGGGATTACAGGCATGAGCCACCACGCCCGGCACAAAATATTGCTAGATTTAATAAGCAAATATAATAGCACCACTTGATAAAATATGCTAAGACCAACAGGTAACTCTAGGAGCTGGCCCACAATTAAGTATATTTTACAGTCATTTTGTCAGATCTACTTAACTTAAAGGTTACTTGATTCATAAACATAAAAGTTAAAACAAAAACATTTTTCTTCTTTTCCATGCAATATTTATAAATGACCTGATAAATGATCATATCAGTGTAATTTCTTGAAAGACCAACTTGAGAAAAAAAATTTGCAGAACATCTGCCAATTTCTAAAGCTAATTAACAATAACAAATATATATATATATATATATATATATATATATATATATTCCCTTTTATACTCATAGTTCATTAGATTACACTTATTTGTAAGAAACTGCAAAAGAACTGGGAGAAAATAAAAAGAAAAAATCTAAAAACATCAATACAAGGCAATAACTGTACAGATTTTGATACAGAAAAAGTTAAAAGTATAAGACAGCATTAGAGAGCTCCTATGAGTCCAGTGATCAGGTTGTGGTGGGGAAAAGATTTTGTTCTCTGTGCAGAAGAGAAAACCTTTAGTTTGTGCCGCTGTGAAGTGAAGCAGTGCTTCTGTCGATATTCTCATGGGTGCCTCATTGAAAAAGAGCAATATAGGGCATGTAAGATACCTCAGCAGTCTAAAGCACCTGCTTAGGCAAGCATAGACATGCACAGGGGACTGCAGCTCACTCCCTGGCACCACATACCATGCCAAAATAAATAAATAAGTTTTAAAAAAGAAAGAAAAAGAACAATATGAATGCACATTTAGACAGTGAAATACAACAAAGAGCTATAAGTGTTGAAAAATTACTCTTTCTACTGCAATAGAGAACTTCTATTTGGGAATCACAAGTAGACACTTTATGGGTGCTAATGTAAACAAGGAGCACTCTGTCCCATTTTTGTTTGTTTGTTTTGCAGAACTGGGGATTGAACTCAGGTCCTTGCCAGGCAAGTGCTTCTTCTATTGAGCCATCTCCCCGGCCCCACCCTGTCCAGTTTTACAGTGGATTAACTCTCAGCTAAACTTCTCACCTTGTCAAACTAAAAGCCTATAGCAAGCAGAGGGAAATTCAAGCAAAACTGACACTTGGAAAATAAACATAAGTCACCTATATCGTTGGAAAAGTCATCAAACATGATGTGTGGCATGCTTCAGGGTACATGGTTCTTTTCCATCCTTAATGGAAAGCATAATAGTCTGAAAACACAAGGACTAGTGAGCATATAATGAGGTACAGGTTCTGTGCAGGTAAAATACTTTACCAAAAATAATTCTTCCAACAGTCTCAGGGCTTAGAGAGGATGTAGCTAACAAGCATATTGGTTTAATGGATGACAGCATTGGCTCTAATCTTCCAATGAAGAGAGATGTTTCAGATCCACTCAAGTGGTAATTGTTCTTTCTAATTTCATTACCTTGTGTGCTAGTCAACTTGCAGAACTCTTGAAAGAGTACTAAGTAAACAACTCCAGAGAAGAAAGGTTTGTTTTGGCTCACAGTTCAGAGGTTTCAGTCCATGGTTTTCTGTCATTTTTGAGTCAGGGTGAGGAGCATGTCATAGAACAAAGATGCTCCCCTCATGGAAGACAGATGGGTGAAAGAATGGGGCAGGGCAGAGGACAAATTACACCCTTCCAGGGCTCAGTCCTAGTGACCTACATCCCATAGCTAGGCTCTTCCTCCTCATAGGTCCACTGTCTTCCATCAGCGGCATCTGATTTTGAATTCATCAATGGATTAACCCTTTATGAGGTCAGAACTCTCCTGATCCAGTCACTTCCTAAAAGTCACGCTCTAAGCTTTTCTGCGCTGTGGAGCACACCTTCAACACATGAGATATCTGGTCTTTTCAGATCCAAGTCATCAAGTCTTGTGTTGCTCATCATTTAGAAACCTAGAAGTTATGACCACATTTAATGCTGACTTTGGAGCCAGGGAGATGGCTCAGTGGAATAAGCACAAGGGCCTAAACTCAATCCCTGGTTCCACAAATAAACAAATAGATAAATTAATTAATTAATTAATTAATTAAAATGCTGGCTTCATTACCATTTTTACAACGCTTACTCCTCCTGTTAACTTATATTGAGCAGTTCTCGGTTGTATTTATGAACTGAAACCCTTAGGCAGAGTCCAAGAAGAGGGTTGAATAAGCCCAAAGAAAACAGATGGAAGAAATTCCTCATACCATAAAAATAGGACCAATACATCTCTTCTTGATGCTTTTTCTATGTTAGTATTCTAGCCTAAAAAATGATCATTAGATAGCTCAGTGCACTAAACCACCTTCTTAGACAGGGCGCAGTGGCCAGGATTTGATCCCGAGCACAGTGTGCCAGCCCCACTCCCTGGGCACGCTGAGACCAGTGACTTGAGACTGGGAGTGGTAGCACGCACCTGTAATCCCAGCATTTGGGATGCTAAAAACAGGAGAATCACTAGGAGTCCAGTCTACATAGTGAGACCCTGTAGACCCTGGCTGACATACAAAAAAAAAAAAAATGATCATTGTAAAATTAAAAATGCAAGCCCAGAGCTGCTAACTAAGCTAAAATTTATTCTACACATCTTCCCTAAGGTACTACAACTGCCCTGTAAATGGCACTTTTTGAACAACAGCATACCTGAACATCACTTTTTGGAAAGTGCTACAGTACCTTCAAGAGAATCAAGAAAGATGCCCCATATGGTGCGCTCAGTGGGCTTTTGGTGAATGAACACAGAAATGCAAAGGTAGCATCTTTCATTGTGATCTGGTTATACAGTGGCTAGCATTATCATTTAAAAAATTGCAGGAGAAGATCCTTCATTTTGCCCATACGGCAATGTCTGTCTCTTCCAAGCTGCAAAGTCATCTTGTGTTCCATACTGTCTCCTTAAGGGCCTGGCCCTGTCTGACTGCCTATTAATATTTCTATCTAATTCAGCTGTCTATAACATTCCCCCCTCTGAAGAAGTAACCCAAACTGCCATGAGGAAACCATAGGCAATGACTGCTCTGGCTTCTTCAGGCTGAAGGGGATCAAAGGGGTAGTAGTTGTTGACTGGCAGTCAGAGATACTCTCCAGAGGTTCTATCCAAAGGCCCTCAATAGGCACCAGGCATTTGTATTTTGGGTGAGCATATAGCTTTGAGTCCGGAGGAGACAAAGCCAGACAAGTAAACACACATGGGTCAAATAATCACATCAACAAGATAATTATGAATATAGTCAAAGATCTGTATCAAGTAGACAGTAATAACTTCCCATAAATATGATAAAGATAGGGTCCAGAGGACCTCAGCACCTTACATACCATTGATTTGATATCTAATATTTTGAACAGCTACTGAGACTGCAGAAGGATCTGGAATGTCTCAAGACAAAAGAAGAAACAAACACAGCTACACACTTCCCTAGGGAGGGGCATCAGGGAATGATGTTCTAAATAAGAATCAATCACCCTGAAAGAGCCCAAATGAGTCACTAACCCAACCCCCAACAGGAAAAGACCTTGTCGCATATTCATGCCCACTTGCTATGGGACTGCCTTCCCCATTTGGAACTGGATTTAATCCATTTTACCTGAGCAATGGTGCTTGTAAGCTCATTGATTGGCCATAGTTTTGTCCCACCTCATGGCCACCTAAGCAAGTTCTCAGGTTCTCTACCACTTCAGACCCACCTCACTGTATGCTGTTCCTCCATAAAATTCCAGAAGAGACAGCTTCCTGGGGACAACCCACTCAGGCCCCCCCCCCACCTTCTGTTCCTCTCTTGGCAGGAGCTTTCTTTCGCTCAATAAATATATTCTCTTCATTAAAAAAAGATTCCTCATTTATGCGATAATGCTATTCAAAACTATGTGCATTGTATTTGGAGGGCTCTATAAAAAGGATGCATCCTAGTGTTTAAAATCATTGGGAATAAATGTATAACCAACAAATAAACAAGCCTTAGATACAGAGTCAGGGGATTTGAAATGTTTATTAATCCTTTTGAAAGGCCGCTACAATTAAATCCTGTGGATGGTTCCCATTTGGCAAGAGAATGGGATTGCTCAAAGGTTTCAGATTGAAAAATCTCTCTCTAGGCAAGAAGTTTGGCAGTGATGTTGCAAAGCTACAAAGACAAATTCCCAAATACTTATCATATGATTTGTATTCCGCAGTCATTCCAGTTTCACTAGCAACAGTGGGAAGGGAAGGATGAAGTCAGAATACAGGAATAGAATGCTCGAGACAGGGCTTAAATATCTAATGCACATTTCCACAGAAGGGCATATCTAGCAGACACATATGCTGTCAGCTATTTCTTACTAAGGCTCACTGGAACAAACAACTTATTGTTGGGCAAAATACCACGAGAAATTGTAGGTACTGAGGAAGAACCGTATTCCTTCTGATTAAAAAATATAGACTTTCTGTTTACCCCTTGTCTGTAAATTACCTCTCACTGTACTGTTAAATTATGGAGGTGATTAGTCCGTAGCTGTGTAATAATCCAGCTTCTATATCAAAATAAAGTACCAAAATGAGCACATTTCCTATCATTAAGGAATTAATGTCCATTTTACTTTAATTTCTATGAAAATAGTAATGCTCTGTGAAAAATGAATTTAAGTGATTCAGCTAAGGATGAAAAAAATACAGTTTTCACTTAATCCCATTTCTTAACTATAAAGAAATATATAATAATTGTCCTATATTAATAAATAGGATCCTTTTATCTGTTTTGTGTGTTTTTCTTTGTTTATCTTAAAATAGAGGTCAGAGCTAGAAATAGAAATTATCCCCATATTAAGTGAGTCACGCATTCATATTGTGTTACAATAATCACATTATTTAAAAGTTAGCCAAAAGCACACAGCACGGCTGAGTATTCAAGTGAAGCATTATTCTACCGCTACTGTCAGCAGCCTTGTAGTGGTCAGAACAATGCCCAGGGCACTACAGAAGGGTGAAGAGTAAAATAAGAAATCACACCTATTTCTACTGTCAAAGCCAACCACATAAATTTCTCTCTGCATTCACCAGAGTTCTTGGAGTGTAACAAGAGCTCAATCACTATTTGTTAAATAAATAAAATCATTTATTCATAAAATGGCTAATATTCAAGGGATAGGATTTGTGGTCTACAAAGTATAACTCTGTAAGGAAATTATTAGGGAACTATTAGGGAACGTGCACAATTGTTATCTGCTTCATCTTCATGGAGTTTAGCGATGATGAATCATCCTCATAATTGTGGACGATATTTTTCATATATTCCTTGTTGTACAATTTAGAGCAAAAAAGGAAAACTCGAAGATCCTCAGTTCTTCATTCCTTGTTCTCCACACGTCACAGCGTCTGTTCCTGTCTGAATTTAAAACACTGTGGAGTAGACTACTGGCATTAGGCAGAAAAAAACCTGGTAATTTCTATGCAAAAATTCCAGGTGTTTACTATGAGCATGACAAGCACATTGGCTCTAACAAATTCACACTTCTTCACTCAGTATCTCAAGAACTAGGAGTTGCTGCTAGTTCTGCTCCCAAAAGCACACTTAAAGTAGACTGTAGTGTGAAATTTTCTAAGGTTTTCTTGCCTATTTCTTTTTATCCAAATTTCAGAATAGATTCACTTAAAGCACACATCCATTTGAAAGTGTCATACTATCCTGACTTTATACAATAATAAAAATACAACAACCATATAAATATATTAAGGTGTAAATGCCAGTGCCTTTTAGAAAATAAATCCGTGCCTAGAACTATTTTTCTATTTCAGTACTAAATGTCTAATAGGCAGCAGGATAAAACAGGAGGAAAAATCTATAACAAGGAACCATGGGAATAGCTTTTCAAGGAGTATTATTTGAATAATCACTCGAGAGAAGTGAATCCATTAAAATAATGACCCTAAGATTAATATTTTATAATTCATAAGCTAAAATATATGTGTTCTCTATGGCAGAAGCTTCTCAAGCTATACCAATTTGAAAATCATTATTTCACTTGGTCACTTAAAAATTCTTTTGAATTGCTATTCAACTTCTGTTACAAGGCCCAAAGCAACACTACTTTTGTGTTTCTTATTCCTATAAAATGGCTTTCCCTTTCTATCATTATACACCCACATAGTTCCTACAGAAAATATTTATAAATTCAGAAATTGCCCACCTCTTCACCCCACCATCTGGCACTGGAGGTTGAACCCATCGGGCCTTCACACTGAGCTACATCACCAATCCGATTTTTTGTTTTGTTTTGTTTTTGTCTTTGTCTTTGTGAGATAGGAAGGAGGGTCCCATTAATTTTGCAAGTTGTCTGCACTGGGCCCAACCTTGCAATCCTCCCAGACTTCATACCTCAATATCCCAGGGTGCTAGGGTCACAAGTACGCATCACCACACCTGGTATCATTCTCTCTTAGTTTACACTCAGAAGTAAACACCCAGACTCTGACAAGTCTAATGAATTCGTGACTATATCTGAAGGGCAGTGAAGTGGGGCTGAAATTGGAAGTGAAGATTTGAGATTGGGGAAGAGCACTGTAAGGAGAGGAAACTCTTGTGAAAGGCAAAGAGGAGATGCAGGGGTTAGATTCAGAGCTCGTTAGGCCACTCATAGTGCAAAGGCTTTATTCTGAAGGAAGTGGTAAGTTTTGGAAGGTCTCCATTGAGGCTGGAGAAAGAAGGTGGCGTGAGGGGATCAGATTGCACTTTAGAGACTTCTGTGAACTGTCTGAAAATGGACTAAAGGGAGAAAGTCTGGAGGCCCAGGCAGGAAGTGGTGGTAGATCTGAGCACATCTTAAAGATAATTTAGGAACTGGGCCAGATAGCACTTAGCTCCAAATACTGAAAGTGGAGGTGAGAGGAGACTGAGGGCTGCCACCCAGGTGCCATGGTCTTCATGGTGCTGGCATGTATTAGCTCAGGGGGTCTAGAAGTTTGTACAGGAAACATAACAAGATCCATTAGAGTACAGTGAGTCTGTGGACAGTGAGGTATATGAGCTTGCCAGGTGGATTTTGGAATAATCCTGAAATAAAGATGTGGATTAGAGAACTGAAAGAGGACCTGGTCATAAATTTTAGTTGAAAGAACTGGAAAGACATAGATATTCCCCAGAGAGGGAATGGATAAGAGGACAATATTAATGCTTAGGGAATGGGTTGAAAGGATGCCAAAAAGGAAGGGGAATACTGGAGGGCAGTATCAGAGAAGATAAAGTAGTTTTATAAAATCATAGTCATTACATCAAACATTAATAAGAACCCAAGGTTATGATAAAAACCAGCCTTTCCAGTAAGCCACCTGAAGATAAGTTGCGACTCTGTGTGTGGGAGGCTGATAGGGCCATGAGCAGAGAGGACAGGGAAACAAGGTGCCGTGAGTCAGGGCACAGGCAGCAGTAGTTTAAGAGAGCAGTTGATTTCATTGAGGGTGATGTCAGCATGTCCTAATCGCTGATGGGAAATGTGCATTGAAAAGTCAGTTGAAGTCATTTAAAAATCAGCTAAGAACAATAGCTCACACTCACTGAGCACTTAGTGTGCTTCACGGGCCCTCGTCCAAGTTCTGTGCGTGCATAAACCGCACACATGCACAAAGCCTCAGGTACCATGGTAGGCACCGTAAGTGCACTCTGTAGATAAGGAACTAAAAGGCTGAAGAGTGAGGAGGGCTGATAGGACAACTTCCCTTAGGACACAGAAGGGGATGCAACCCAAAGCCCAGAGAAGAATTACCTTGCATAGGAAGCAACCGAACTTCCATTCTCAAGGACTGAGGAGAGGAGAGGTGAGGCCGAGGTGGAGAACTCTTCATACCTTCTACTTTGTCTGGGAATCAAGGTATAAACACATCTGCGTGGCACGGCATGAGCGAGAGGCTGAGACTGGCAGGCCTGCGGGTGGGCGAGGGGGAGGAGAGGCCTGTGGTGAGCAGGAAGGAACATAGACCGGAATTATAAGGTAGTTGCCAGGCAGCACGAAGGCCCAGCTGCACTAGGACAGTAATCAGCAGGGCTGTTCCAGCGGGCTTGCTGGGTTTCCCTTTACGCTCAGCTGGAGGTCAGAGGAGAGGCAGTGGGTAGTGTTAAAGACTTTTGGAAAGTCCCAGAAGTCAGGGACAGAGACCTGGAAGGTGAGCCAAGCAGGTAGAGGCGCAGGAGAGGCCTTGGAAAGAAAAGGATGTATAGAATCATGCAAGTGGCACTTACTCAATCCTTCTTCAAAGCAGGGCACAGCTATACCAAGTCAGTCAGGTAGATGGGGTAGGGGACAGATTGTGTCTGAAGACTGAAACACAGAGCATGGTGCAGGCTGCTGAGGAATTCTCTGTACTTTCTGCCTAACTTTTCTGTAAACCAAAAATTGGTAAAAAACAACAACAAATAAAAGTAGTAGTCTTTTATAGTTTTGTTTTTTAATGGAATATGTACCAGTAAAAGGATGGACCTGGAAATGAATAACAACTGAATTTATTAAACATTCTTGTTTTAGAAGGCTCTATTTCACTGCTTAGCTAAAATTCGATCACATGGTTTATCCTCCCCGAAGTCATTGTAAATTAAGGAAGGGAGAGGAGTAGGCAGATAAGGGACCTGTGACTAAGTCTCCTGTTTGTACAAGGGACTCTGGTGGGCTTATTATAGTTTAGTCCTAACCAGAATCACAAGTCTGTTTCACAAATAAACACGTACAGGTGTAGAGATGCTGCCTAACTTGTCTGCTGTGGTCAGCAGGTCAGCAGAGTGAACCTCTCACCTACTAGCAATGAACACTGAGTGTGTGTCATGCCACACACAATGAATAATGATTCTGATTGCTGACATTTAGGTGTTTTGTCTAGCCTTACATGTTGAACACTTTGTGAAATAGTACCTAGGAAGTTTGAATAAAGGCTTTGCCACGAAGGTTTGTCCACAACCCAGAGACTGCCCAAAGAAAATTCCTAATTCAGTATTGAACCAATAGGTGGCAGCATTGTATGGAGTTTTTAAATTTTAAAAAATATTATTTATTAACAAATATTGGGGAGCAGGGTATAGCTCAGCAGCACAGCACCTGCCTGGCAAGCAGGAGGTCCTGAGTTTGATTCCTGATACAAAAAAAAAAAAAAGCCCCGCACAAATGCTGACCGGGTCATGAGTATGGTACCTAGTATAGTGTTGGGAGTGAGGAAGAAGAGAAAGGAGGAAAGCAAAAGAGAGATAGAGAAAAAGGAACACACAAAGGCCAAGATAATAGGGCCTGTGCATACTTCAAAGCTCACTTCAAAATGTACCCCCAGATGTCTCAGACCCCACTTTAATTCAATATTGCCTGATCCCCCTGACATCTAACTATGTTCACAACACCAAATATTGTCACAGCTGCTGGCCATGCACCACAAGACATTGGAGAGGAAGAAACACCATCCAACTTCGAGTGCTCTGGAACCAGCAGCAGGGAAGGGAACAAAATACCAACAGAATATAAGGATGAGTGAGAGAGGGACTGGGTGGGTGACTCAGTTACTCTTCTCTCATTGCTGGGAAAATACCTGACACCCCAAATGAAGGAAGGAAAGGTTTGCTTAGCTCACAGTTATGAAGGTTTCAGTCCATACTTGGCTGGCTCCAAAGAGTGGCACACGGCAGAGGGCAGCAGTTCATGGTGGCAAAAGACAGCAAAACAGCAAGAGCAAAAGGGAGGAGTAGCAGCAACAGAGCAAGTCTGTCTCTCTGTCTGTCTTATGGTAACTTCAGGCTCTCTGCCCCAGGCTGGGTGTAGCACTCACACCCATAATCCCAGCAGTACTCAGACCCATAATCCCAGACTTGGATCATCAATTAACCAAACTGTAGAACAGCGCCTCATTGACTGCGAGGCTTTGGGGAGACAAATACAAACAAAGCACACCATGAGTGACTGAATGAACGAAAGACAGAATGAAGGGTAGGTGCCTAACTATTTGTTCACCTTCAGAAGGAATGACACTGCAACATCTTTGCTCTTGGCTAAGGAGAAATTCAGTTTCCCTCATTTGCATATCATAGGTGATGTGGAGAAAAGATATTGTTTCACCTTCATGAAAATAAGGTGAAAATAAGCTCCACCCATGTGCCACACATAAACATGAGACCTGTCTGATCTTTTAAAGAGTATTTCAAACTAATTGTTGTGATTAAATCTGTATAGGTGTGAAAATGCAGCTCAGAGAACTTAATTTGCCCAAATGGTTAACTGGTACAAGCAGACCCTCCTTAGGCCCTCGTAACTCCAGGCCAACTCCCACAGGGGTCAAAGACTTTGGTACAGCATCACTGTCAGAAAGGCAAAAATGGACCCAAGGCCAGGCCAATGGGGCCCAAGAGTTACTGTCTTTTGCTCAGCTTCACTTTTCCATCACAGATCTCTTTGCAGAGTTGGGAAACTCATTTCTGTTTTCACTGTGCCCTGAGTTATCACAATAAAGCAATTTAGTAGCTGGGCTTTTGGGGCAGGAGGGACACAGGAGCCCTCCACCACCCTTGGCATCAGTTGAGGTGGTCACTCAACCCTCCTCCAGCAGCATCTCTTCCTGAAGCTCCACAATGGTCCTGACTCCACCAAGACACTCAGGATGCCACCATGGAACTTCCACACGTGAAGGGGCCTTCCAAGCACTCATCACCACTGATGAAGCCCAGAACCTGTACCTGAAGGCAACGCCCAATGGGGGATGGACAGTGTTGAGTGACTTGTTGGGAAAACAGAAGGATTCTGTTTCTTCAGTCGTTGAAACAGCCAGATGTGGCATGCAAGGTTCCCAACCACCATATGTCACATAGAATGGTACTCTCCTATTAACACTGCTCTTTAGAGGCACAGTAAATAAACGTGAAGGCAAACACACAAAAATGACCTGGAGCATTGTGTTAGGACAATGAAACACTGACCCCTCTTTTATTTTCCAAAATTTTTGATGATGTGGTTTCAGTACCTTTGAAAACAATACTAACTTATTTCCCTTAAGAAGCAACATTTCCCTTTGATCAAACAGCGGCTGAAGAGGAAACAGGGATTCATGAACCCACACAGGTCAGATTTCCAAATCCTATTTCATTTCCTATAGATTTTTTTTTTTCTGTAATTGGAAAAGAAATGAGCACTGCTAGGGCTTTTATTCACTAGGTCACAAGATTTCAGGGCAGAGAAAATGGTGTGCAGGACTGACCAGGACGGGGAAATAAGGCAGCCACTGAGCCTGGCCCAGGCTCCATCACAGACACAGGCGCGTCCTTCCTCCAGACCCCTAACTAAGCAGCTGGCCCTGGGCTTCCCTAGCCGCCATTCCAGCATTTGACCTCTAGGGGCGCTGTGCTCTGTTTCGCAGTACTGGTCTCCTTTGAGTTGACAATCTCAAAATCGGTCCCCTTCCCCCCATCTTTTAGCAAAGACGAACTCAGAATTATTTTTAAAAACATGTTCACTAGAAAGGGACAGGGGAAAAATACAAAATCATGGATATGAGTGATATAGTGAAGAACAGATCCTTTTTAATATAACTCAAAACCCGCTACACATCTGCTTTCTGGGAAGAAAGATAATCAGTTTCTTTCTTCAGCCTGTGCTGCCATGATGGGAACAAGTCTCTCAGAGCATCTCGGCGGAGGCACCTGCTCCCGCTCCCTGCTCCCTGTGCCTGAGCAGCGCCTTGGGCACGCTCCTCCTCTCCTCCCTGGGCACCTGGCCTGCGGGGTCTGAGTAACTTCTGATTGCCTTTCTCCCAGCTTTTGGGCTCTAGCAGAAGGAAGGTGCTCCTCACCAGCCCAAGAATTCAGTCTCTGGAACTGGCCCTCTGTTCCTTCCTACAGATAGATAATTTCCTTTGTCCTTCCATAAATCTGTGAGACCAACACATTGTCCACCCATTGGAAGCATTTCATTGGGGAAATATCAGGGGCCAGACTTTCCTACCTGGATGGCAAGCTTTACCTGCACACATTCTGGACATCTCAATATCAAGGATTCCAATCCTCTATCCCAACAAGTAAATGCCTACTGGTCCCACCATACGTCCCTGTTTCCCTTAGAACAATCTTTGTGCCCACACTTTAGCTAGTGCCTTACTCCCTTCTGACAAATAGGCAAAGGCCATGAACATCAGAGAGCATGTTTTGTTAGTACACCAAGAACATATTCCCTTAGTGTCCTTCAAAGCCCCCACCCCAACCTTGACTTCCTCATCTGGACAGACCCTTAATTTCTATCCTTCACTAAGAGGGAGCTCTGACTGAAAACTTCAGAGTTCATACTCTCAGACTTGATGAATGTCTGCACCATCTTGCCTCAGCTTACCTTGTATTCTCCCTGCCCCAAGGACTCTCTGGGCCCCCTTCAAGGGAGTGATCTTGCATCATCCTACTCATTAGAGTTTTACAGCATCAAAATATCATAGCTATCCTGTACAAAAACACATATGATAAGAGGAGGGTCAGTCACTCACACATGGTCTTACAGGAAAACAGGCAGCTCTCTCCCTGGTAAGAAAAACATGGGTCTCCACCCCACCACAAAAAAAAAAAATCCCAGGATGCCCCAGAATGCAGTTTCTTCCCTCTGTGACGTGTGAGAAGGCACGTCAGCTGCTTCTTGTTGCTGTGCAGATCACCCACATCGGGTCACTGAGAGACAGCAGCGCTTGCTCAGGCAGCTGACAGGATTAGGAGCCGGCGCTTTGTCAGCCCTGACTGAGACCAGGAAAACCCAGCATACGCAGGTGAGGTGGGAGGAGTGGGTGTGGAGGGCCTCGAGGTGGCTCGGGTGTGGGGTGCTACCGTTGCTCTCTGGCAGTGCATGTGTATTGTCTCTGCTATGAAGTTTTCGGTTGGGGGCTTCCTGTTAGTAAAATGCTTTAAATCCCCCATCTGGTTTTAGGGATTGGCCACTTATACCTCATAGAAATTGTATGAGTTACAAAAAAAAATTTTATATGTGACTGAGCTCCAAAAACATAAACTTCTGTGCATAGGAGAGCATGAATAATTTAATTATGAATTTCATATAAAGAATACAATCATTTATCCCAGATTTGAGGCATAATTGTATAAAGACATTTCTCCACCTACCCTCATCTGCCCTTAATCTACCATTTCCTATCTCTCCTGGTTCTTGCCAGGCTAGAATTGGTATATTATTTATAAATTTTAAGAGTTCAGTCTTTCTAAAGCAGTTGATCATTTTCTAAAAAAGCCAATAGTATGCTCATTTCCAAGAAAAAGCCATAAAATCACCAAACAGAGCAATAAAAATATTTAAGTAGAAGATGAAAAAGATGCATAAGAATATTATAAAGCAGATGATCGATGAAGATATTATGCTGTATTAGATTATCTCTCTTTGACGGCACAATCCAGACATAATATGACATTTCTCCTAATGACATAAGGAACACCGGAATGAAATTAAAGGCAGCAGACAGAGATATTATCATTGGTAAAACTTGCCTTTCAGAGCAGCAGCAAAACAGGCTTGGGTTCCAAAAGTGCAGAGCTAAGAGCCGACTCAACGCCAAACCATCAGCCTTTCCCTCGGCAAGGTTGCCATGGTGACAGCAAGGCTACTGCACAGTCTCCCAGCGCCTGCACTCCTGCAGTAAAAGCTTTCACTGCACACATGTTGGATTTTTTAGGCACACACCCCATCGTCAAATACAAAGGCATATGGGAGGCAGCTTGATCCCAGTCGTTTGCTTAACAGAAGTTGTCTTTATGCTCTTTACCTGAACTGATGGGCCCCTTGGGCACCAAGAGAATTCACTTGTTCATGCATTCATTTATCTGATAGTTTATATGCTGGTGCCTACGGTGGGTGCTGCCGACCATCTCCATCTCAGTGAAGATAAACAAGTAAGTGGGGAGTACTGGTGCAAGCATGCAACAGCTCTCCTGAGGGTAAATGCAAGTGTCCCGGAAACCCAGAACAAGCTCTCTAAAAGGAAACCTAATGTATCTTTAGGAGCTGAGGAGGACAGCCCTTGGCCCACTCACTCCTCCTCCTCCATGTGAGTAGAGCAGAAGGCAAACAACAGGAAATCTCAAAGAGCTGAGGGGCTACATGGGCATGGCAGTCTTTGCATGTGGAGGCACAGGAGCAGGGACTGAGAGGCTGGGCGGAAGGGGGGCATGCATGGAGGAGGAGCAGTAAGAAATGGGACTGGGGAAATGGACGGAGCAACTGGATCATGAAAGGCCTTGCGCCATGTTAAGGAGTTGGAATATTACCTGGAGGACAACAGGGAAATCATTAATGAGTTCCAGTGGAGAGCGGTTTGATTTAGCCTTTCATAAAAGCTGCATGGGAAAATTGAAAAACTAATTGGCAACAAAGCAGTAAGAATCAAGACTGGAAGTAGAACATTACCAAAACAAGCTAGGGTGATTACTGTCAGATTCTAGCTGAAGGTAATGGCGATGAATAGTAGACACAGGTGACCCACTTCGAGGCCTTTCCTACCAGAGCAGTGTGGAGCCTACTTGGTGGCTCACGCTATGTGTAGGCCAGCTGGGTAAGCGAAAGAAGTCAAGAAGGAACTGAGGTTCTGATTGGACAACTCAATGAAAGGTTTTCTAAGTCCCTAGGCTCAATTCTCTGCTCTCTGGTGGGAAGCTCGTAGTATCTTTGCTCTTAAATAGTAATTTTCTAATAGCACAGCAGCAGGGTAGGGCAGCAGGATTGAAAGTTAGAACGCAGAAATTTAATGAGACCCTGCCTCAAAAAAAATATACATATATATTTTTATTTTTTAAAATGTAGTACATGCTTGCAGCAGTGACATTCATCGTGGGAGGGTTGTACATGCACATAGCACGTCTTAATTTTTTGTCCCCTTCTTGTCCTATCCCTCCCTGGTCCCACCAACTCGTTTCCCATTTGGAAAAGCTTTATTTCCATTTATTCTTCGATTCTCTTTCAATATCTTTTCTTTTCCTTCCCTTCTCCCTCCCTCCATTTCTTGTTCCCCTTCAGATTTGAAAAGATTTCCCAAAATATTTTTTAAAGGCTGGGAAGTATCTCAATACAAAAGCTCTGGGCTCAGCTCCCAGAAAAGAAAAAGTTCATTTCTTTCTTACTGTCTATCACCTCGGGCTCATAATTTTAGAGACAATACATGGCACAAATCATTTTGGACCATCAATTTTCCACATTCATGTCTGAAACACCCGTGGGTGTAAAAAAGTACAAATTAATCACTTCTTGACAAGTGAATAGCCAATCATAAGAGTACCAACTTCACTGCTTAATTAAGGAAAACCAAGTAGATCGCAAAGGATTGAAAATTTATGGAAGGAACCCTGTTTAGAGTTACAGGAAGAAAGCAAATTGATCTCACTAAACTGCCAGATCTTTTTGGACTATCAAAACCCATTCCTCGATTTGAAAGTTGAGGACTCAAGAGAGCCCTGTTTGGAAGGCAGCAAGTGGGAGCATTGGTGGTTCAGCGTTGCAGCGCCTCCCAGCTACGGCTCAAGGACACACATCATTCCTTAGATCCTTATCCAGCTGTGAATAAAGGGTATCAAGTTGTTGTACAGGTGAGCTCCATCACTAGATAGGATTTAAGTATGCAAAATATCAAGGCCTATCACCATTCTACATGGCCAGTTGCACAGGCTTTTGAATTTCTTGAAAGACATCTATCTTTATAGCTGAGATAATAGCTCAGCGGTGCAGCCCCTTCCTGGCAAGCACCAGGCCCTGAGTTCCCTCCTGGTATGACTCCCCCCACCCCCCAAAAAACGATCTGCTTTTATTACGCGAAGGCTTTTTCTGCTACCCCGAAAAAGGTGTCAGCAGATGCTGACTGAGCCACTTGCAGTTAGGCTAAGCACCCTTTGGAAAATTGCCTTCCTTTCGTCCTCCAGTCCTCACAACTACCCTTGAGAGTGATACTGTAACCACTCGGTTTTACAAGAATAAACTTCGGCTCCTTAGGGGTCCAGAAACGCTGGGCGTAAAGGCTGTCAGCCTGCGCGGAATGGAGCCATGGGGCAACTTGGTTTTGTAGGCTCCCGTGCAGAGCGCCCCCAGCAGGGTGCTTGCCTCCACCGGCTGCTGGGCTGGGGGCAGGGCCGTTCCCCGGAACCCGCGCGGCTTCCCGCGCGTGCGGGGGAGCAGGGCGCTGCCTCCTCCCGCGGCGCGGCCGCCCGCCCAGGCCCTTCTGACGCAAAAGCGGGACGAGAGGCGCGCCCGGGAGCCCGGGACGCGGCGGGGAGCAGGGCGCCCGCCCGCCGCCGCCCAGCCCCGTGGGGAGGGGTCTGCGCGTCTGGTCGGCCCTAAAGGCCAGGAGGGGCGAAAACTTTCCCCTCCGGCTGCAGGCCCCCTAACGCGGCGATCTCCGCAGCTTCCGCGTCCGGCTCGACACGCCCGAGGCCCCCGGGACCCCGACCAGGCTCGGGAGGGGACGCGGGCCCGGCCGCCGGCCGCCGGCCGCCGGCCCGCGGGCGCTCAGGTGCGGGGCGGGGCGGGGCGGCACCACGTGTCGGGGCGGGGCGGGGCGGGGCGGCCGAGCGACACCTCGCGTCGGTCCGCGGCTCGGCTCAGCGCCGTCCCCTCCCCGCGCTCGCAGGTGCCTCCTCCTGGACGGCGGCGGCGGCGCTAGAAGCGGAGGGCGAAGGCGCGATGGGACCCCTGCGCGACACCAAGGTAAGCGGGTCGCGTCGGGGGGCGCGCAGGTGAGGGGAGCGCGCTGGCTGGAGCGTGTTTCGGGGATGGAGGGCTGGGGACAGCGGTGGGCAGAGGGACACGGCCCGGGACCGGGGTCTGGAGGTGGGACGTGGCGCGTAGCAGGGAGATTTGGGCAGCTAGAGGGAGGATGAGAGAGACTGACTTTTAGAGGGTTAATCCTATCTGCTGAAACCAGGATTTAGAGTGAAGCTTGGAGTGCGTGTGTGTGTGTGTGTACCTGCATGCATGTGTGTATGCAAAAGGAATTTCATGCATGCGTGACTGACACGTAAGGACTCCAGCGTGTGACCCTGGTGACATGGATTCTGCAGTGTGCCTGGCCAACGAGCGGCTGACGCGGGCTGCCTGCTGGGTGACTGATGTGTGCGACTCAGAGGCTGGGTGCGGCTTGCGGCCCCGGATGGCGCGGATGCTTGAGCCACTCCACAGTGCCCTGCGGCAGGGATTTACCCCTCGGTGCCTGCCCTGTGGGAGCCTCAGACGTGTTTACTTTGACTGTGACCTCTGCTGGTAAGCAGACACGAGCAGGAGATCATGTTGTGAAATGATTTTTTAAAAAACCAAAAAACCTAAGCCAAAGCCCTCTTTGAATTGCAGAGGTTAGTCAGCAGTGGAATTTTTGCAAAAAGCTCTTCCTAGGAATCCATTTTAATGAGGCAGGGTGGCGGTGGCATTGAAAAGGGCTACAGCTGAAGCAGGCTCCTCCTGGAGACCTCCGCAACCTATGCCTCCTCTGGCGTTGGTTTCCTCATCAAAAATAGGGATGTGGATTCCTGGGGTCTCGATGTTGCAGCCTGTGGTATAAAAACTGAAATAATGGCTGGGAGAACACTTGAACTTGAAAAAACCTTTTTCAAGATAGTACTTTTCAGCATTTTTAGTCCAGGGCGTGGCAAATTTAATATTACAGTTTTAAGGAGAGGAAAAAAAGCATCTTTTCCTGGTTTACTCTGTAAGAAAAACAAAAGCTGAACCCAATGTAAAAGGTGGAGCCATCTTCCTGGGCATTGGGTCTGTATTTGCTTTTCTGTTGGCAACAAGCCCGTGTACCAGGATATTAATGAATAATTAAGAATCCGTGTGCAAGAGGCAGGATTTTTTTTTTTAAAGAGAGTGTGATCCATCTGAAGGAAAAAGACAAATACAGATGTCTACTTTGTTGGGAGGCAGAAAAGCAAGTCAAATTGGTGAAGCAAAGGCAATATGGAAGTCTGAAGGAGATAGCTAATAATAGATGGGCGTAAGGCTTGATGGCAGTAGAAGTCCAAAGGTGAAGGTGAGTGGAAGGCTTGGGGGAGCAGGTGGGCATTCCACTTGTGGGTGGTGTGTGTGTGTGTGTGTGTGTGTGTGTGTAGTACGCTTGCACTGCTGAGTTGGGCAAACAGGTGAGCTCTTAGGGCAGAAGTTGGGCAGCTCCTTATGGTGACAGCTGTGAGCACCTCTGACCTGACAGAGTGGGTGTTCAGACATCCACCTTCTCAGAACCTGAGCCTGCAGGGAGAAACCAGTTTGCTTTTGTTTTCTTTTTGATGTCCACTTTTGAGAAGGAGCAGAGAGTGCAGCATCATGAGAAGGAGGTTTCCAGAAGCAGGATTCCCCGGCTGATCCTTCGGCCCCATCTGCCCAAGCAGCAGCACAAGGTGTCTCCCTCCTCCGAGTCCCCTTTCTCAGAGGAAGAGAGCAGAGAGTTCAACCCCAGCAGCTCTGGGCGCTCGGCAAGGACCATCAGCAGCAATAGCTTCTGCTCAGGTAGGTTCCCACGGAGCCACAGGGTGGGGTGTGGCAGGGTGGAGGCGGGAGGGGTGCCCTGTGGGTGGGCTCCAGGCCAGACTTCTGCTTGGATGACAGCTATAAAGTGGAGCCTTTGGGCTGTTTTGACCTGCAGGTAACAGCTGTTTCTTTTTGTTCAAGCCAATGGAATTTTGTACATATTTTTATGGGTTTTTTTTTTTCTAGTTTATAACTTTAGAGTGTAAAATCTAACTTCTTGTATCTATGACGTAAGCCAATGTGTTGTATTATAAGCCCAGAATGGAAATTGGATTGAATTTTATACTCACAACTTTGGTAAGCCTGTGTACTTTTAGTTATGGAATTCTCAAAATAAGATGATTTCTAATAAATGAGGTTGAAAACATGGAGGGACATGTCTATATCTATATATCTATATCTATATCTATGTATCTATCCCAGGGTTGGTCTGTGGGGAACGGCACAGGCTTTGTGGCGTACCAGACCTGGTTACTGGAATCCTTGGCCCTTCTGCCACTTGCTGTGGCTTTGGGAAAGTTGCTTTGCTGCCTTAAGCCTCAGTTATTGCTTCCATAAAATGGGAAGATTATATAGGTTATATATCTCTTATGCAAAACTGCTTGGGACTAGAAGTGTTTTTTTTTTAAATAAACTTTATTGGTATATTTTGATATGCATAGCGATCATATTCATCATTGGAAATTTGTGTCTGTATGTGACATATCTTGCTTCTTTTTTCCTTATTCCCCTCCAACCCCTCTTTGTCTACAGAAGCTTTGTTTCCACTTTTTTTCATTTCATTCTGTTTGATTGATCTTCCCCTTTGCCCTCCTCACTCCACTTGAACATTTTCTTCCTACTTCCCAAATTTCTCATCCATTTTGGTCCTTATTTGCTCTTTTCAATTTCTCACAGAAGAGAAACAGTGCACTATTTATATATCAATGTCCAGTTAAGTTCACTTAAAAGTACAGGGAGTAGAAGTATATTGGATTTTAGACTTTAAATTTTGGAAAATTAAACATAATGAGATACCTGGGGTCGATCTCCAAATTTAAAAATGAAATTCATTTACGGCTTATAATATCTCTATATATGAAATTGATTACATTTATATATACATGTACATATATACACATATACATAGTTATGCAGTATAGATCCAAGTCCTATTTTATGTGGACAGCAAGTAGGACAATGTTACACAGGATTTTTAGTGCACCTGCCTTTTTGCATGGCCTGTCATGAGAAGTCAGGTTCATGTACTTGCTTAGAAAGGTTCACATATGAAAGCTCTGTGGATGTTCACGTTGGGGGTGCCCAACCCCTATCTGCTGCATAGAGCTGCTCTGGGGTGAGCCATACCATCCACGTAAATGTCCACCATGCTCAGAGCCTGGCATGCCGAGGTAGATAATAGGTCAGGGTACTTGGTATGGTGGGCTGTGGATACCACTGTCGGCAAATCATTAAGGAAGTTTCCTCAAAGTTGGGAGCATGTTTGATAAGGTCACAGATGTCTTCCTAGCTCTGGCAGCACTGCCACTTTTTTTTGCTCTGCTGGTCACACTCCCTGTAGCACACAACTCAGAAGAACTTGCATTCTTTGAGCAGTGTTGAGAATTGGGATAAAATTTTAAGTGACTGTCTTATGGTTGATGGAGAATGTGTTTCAGAGTGAATGCTTTAGAACTGACTTAGGAAATGTGATTTGAAGGTTATACACTCATGAGAAGGGATTGTAGCTGTGTATGGTTCTAATTTTGCAGGATGTGAAATCTCATTGCATTTAGTGGTGGAAACTACATTTTCAAGTGTGTTTTTTTTTTTTATAAATACATTTTGCATTTATTGCATACTTCCACAAAATAATTCCATTCCTTGTGTAAGTTATATGTTAGAAATATTTTGCCACCTACTTTTTCTGTTTTTCTCTGTGAGGCCTCAAACTCTTGGCTTAGTTCTGAAAAAGATCATCTAAGTGTTATGTTTCAGAACAGGTACAAAGCTGGTTTAAAATGGAAGCCCACTGATGGCTCACTTCCTATTCCGCCAAGAAGGAAGGAAGCCACGCCATAGCTGACCAGCTAGAGCAGTGGTTTCTCCAAGCCTGGAGTTACATTTGGAGAGTATAGTGCTAGTTACTTTAACTCTATTTTGGACCATAGAGCTTGTGCCGTGGTGGAGGGACATCATGTCAACCTGACCCTTTTTGTTTACACAATGAAATCCCACATTTATTCCCTATACTCTCCTTGCAATTAATTTCTGTGCAACTGACTTCAGTGTGAGTGGCCAGCAGAAAATACAAACTTGGGCAAAACAGAGGAAAAAGAAAAATCCTCCAGATATATTTTAGAAAACTTAAAGACATCAATAAAATTATTAATTTTGGTCATGAATCATTCTCTTCTAGACCCATTTCCTGAATCACTCCCTATTCCCAGAAGACCTGTTTCCCACTAAGGCCATAATGGTGTACATGAAAATCGACACTGGATATTGATCCTTCTGCCATTAACGAGCTGAGAATTGAGTGGCAGAAGCATACAATTATGGTCATGTGCAAACCAACCTCCCAGTCCTCCCCTTGCTCCATGTCTCCTTCGGCTGGAGCTGAGTTTCTTCATCTTCCTGTGTTGACAGTTCCCCAAGGCTTGGGGCTGATGCCTTTCCCTTTCCTAGAGAGCACTGATGGACCCTGTAAAGGCTTTTGAGTGAAGTGCTCACTAAAATTGACAGCAGCAGGGCCTTTGGGGGCATGTTAATGATGCTTTAGGAGGCCAGTCAGTGGGTAGAAAATAAATGGGTTTGAGACTGCAGGGAGTATTACTGCTGCAGGCGGTGAGCTAGAGAATGTAAAGCACGTCCAACCAGCAGGGGGAAATAGCTGGTTTTAATCCAGCCACTCTAACATGGAGTACAGAATACGCATGGCTTAATCATGGCAGTGAAATCAGAGAACAAGGTACATAAGACATTAAAATGTCATTCTTTGCTATCATGAAACCAGAATCACTTAGGGGTGTCTGTTGTCACTGAAGCTTCACAGCCCTGCAGGATCCATTCTGCATCGACTTATGTTCCTTTTAAATCATTTCAACTAATTTGAAAGGGGAAATTCATAGATAAGAGGACTCTTATGGCCTGAAAGTGAAATTACAGAAGATATTATCGTATTGAAGCAGAATGAAATTGATTATGAAAACTGTATTTTTCCCACATCTCTACAAAGGTATTAGCTGTGAAAAGCATCGTATTTTCTAAAACATTCATGTTTAAGAGCAACAATGAGATTACATAACGTGAAATTACTTAATATAATAGATTATTCTTTAAGAGTCTGGCTTTTGGATCAGTCATCTGTATGAAAACAAATATCCATGATAATGGGTGGTAATTATACTTCTGCAGAATAAATGACAACTGTATACTGTTTCTTTTATTCTCACCCTATTTTTTTCTTATAAAATTACTGAAGTTAAAAAACCGGAGCCATTTCTGAAGTGATCTGTCCATTTCGCCTTCTTTCTCCCTTGGTCCCCTATTCCACTGCCTCTCTCCTCTCTTCCCATGGGAGCCTCAGCACAGCATATTTAATAACTGGATATTCTGTATGCTAATTTGTATGTTGCATCTATCTCATTTCAGAGGGAAGGAGTTGTGTGTGACCCTCTGCAGCCCATGGGGGGGTGTCCCCAAAGAGCTCTCATTTGAATAGCATTTCATTGGCAAAAGTGCTAGTGTGTTCTGTGCCCTTCAGCACACCCAAGTGTTTGGACTTGGATGCCATCCTGGTGTTAAAACACCATTCCATATGGTTTCAGGCCAGTCTTAGTACCGCGCCCTTAGCTGGAGATGGTTAGGTATGGGTTATACTACAGGCTGGGCCCTGTTTTATGTGTATAGCAACTAGAACATTCTTCCTAAATGATGATTCATGCTTTATTCAAGTTAAAGGATACATAGGAAGTACAGATAATAGCACTAATGTACCTGTGTTCATGCCCCCCCTTTCAAAAACAGTATCTTGTCGTTTAAGCAGAGATATTTTGTTGCTTAAACCTGGAATCATGGCATTCTTTCACCCTGTCTTTTCCTCCCTCATCTTCCTTATTGTCTGAGTGTCCCAGAGAAGTGATAAAGCCCACCTGTGCAGTGTGTGTTCTGGGCATGGCCCACGGAATGATGGTGGCTGGGCAGATTATATCTCTCCCCTCTTTGTTAGTGAGTTGTGTACGTCACTGTGCTGGGACTCCAGCCATTGTCATATGAGCTGGGATCCGGGTGCGTGTGGCAGGTTCATAGACATCAGTCACCTGCCATGGTTAACACCCTGCTGTGCGCTCCTCTTTGCTTAGTTGAGGCAATAATTACCCCTCCGAACGAGGGGGCAGATGGATGGCTGGGTTTTAAGCTCACTCTCCTTAGGGTGCCTTGTAAACGTGGCAGGTGGAACAAATTATGCATATAGCACACTGATTGTTTTATGGGAGACCAGTAATTTCTCTGAGTTATTTTTATGTTCCTGATGTGCACACGTGGAATCAGGGCCAAGTGTGCGATTTATGCTTAAAAAAAAAAAAAAAAAAAAAAATACCAGGTCACCAGTCAATGGTCCAAGTCAGAGATTTCTTTGAACAGGGTGTATAGAAGATCTCTTGTAGTTTTTACAGTGGCTTGAGAGAAAGCTTTGAGTACCAGTAACTTAGAGGTAATCGTTGTTGTTGTTTGTGGGGAGAATAATTAAGGGAAATTATAACCTGACTAGTGCCCTGCTGAGGCATGACAAAGCCTCCAGAAATTCACCAGACCTCGCCAAGCAGAAGTATTTCTGCTACGCCTTTGTCTACTTGAGGGAACTTGGCATCTGGATAGAGTGAACCTTTAAACATGATGATTAGAATTGAGACGAACCGCTTCCAGTGAAGTGAGCAGCGATGCCAGATTACACCGTAATTGCAAGATAGCCAGCCTGCTGTGAATTAAAAAATAAGGACCCTAAGAATATAGTATTGCTTTAATGAGTATGGATCTTAAGGCACTGTTGCATAATCTGTATTTCCAGGGTTAGCTGTCTTGGCCACAGAAATATGTACCTGTTGAAAGAGATTGCATGTGACAGATATGTAGGCAGTGTGTGTTTGAAAACATTGTAACTGCGATTAGAATGACAAGAGCAGAGTTTTTTTCCACTCGGTGTAAAAAAATAACCCTTTAGACTTGGAAAGGTAATCATGATGGAAGAACTGGACCAGTCTAAAAGCAAATTGTGATGCTTCACCTGAGGATCATTTCTGTTCTCAACTGCTCTTCTTTATGACAGCATGTTGCAGTCTCCGTGTATGGCTCTTGTCTCTTGAGAAATCCTTGGTAAAGCTCAGGCCAGATGTGGATATCTTGGCCTGACCCTAAGCCTGTCGCCTTGGAGTGTCCAGGAATCCTGAGTGTTACAGGCTTTCCTGAATGCTGCGCATGCTGAAGTCTGAGCCTTGTGGCTCTGCGGCCTGCATTTGTATGGGTTTGTTAGATGGGGACCTGAGGGGACTCCCCAGAGGGACCCCAAGAGATAGGAAATGCAGCCAGCAAGCCGACACATGAGGGGGCAAAGGGCTGCCTCTATGTCCCCCAAAATTACTAGTGAGTGACTTCATAAGTCCTGTGCCGTTAGTCTTGGGAGTAATTTCCCTGGTAGCTATATATGGGTTTAAACTTTGTTTACCTGGTTAAAAAAAAAAAGCAAAGGAGAGAGAAAGCATTTTCTTACTGTATTTTGTATTTAATTCTCTCTTCTTGCTGTCTCTACCCATCCTTTTTGTTGTCTTATGTTTCCTTACTCTGGGGTGGGGGGACATGGGACCCACGGGAAGTGAGAATGCTGGTGATGACACTGGTGGTGACAGTGAAAGAACGCCAGGCAGGGGAAAGCGATGCCTCAGTGATGGGACATTCAGAGCTCACAAGTTTCTGCCAGCAAGTATCCCACAAACATTTATTCAATGTCTGCAGTGTCCTAAGAGCTTCAGAATGGTACTGAGACTACAAAAGCAAATGAAACTCAGAAACTGGAAAGAGTAAGTTATTTTACTGCCTGAACTCAGATACGTGAACAAATGGGATGCCACGTCTCCCAGTGCGATTCCCACACTACTACTTTCACTCACTTGTTTTATGTCCTTGGCCCTCTTGCCACACCTGCTGCTGCCCTGTAATTTGAGAACCTTGTGCTACTTATTATCAGCACTGGCCTCTCACGTTGCATATAAGCCCCAGGATGGGAAGAAGTAACATTAATTAGTGTAGCATAGCAGACAGACATAAACCTTGGCATCCACAGACAGGAGCTTAAAGCATAAAATGGAATAGAAAGCATGGCAGGGCCACATCATGCAGGGCTGGATCCCCCTGGGCATGAAGAATTTGATCTGGGAGAGCAGCAGCACACCCAGGAATGAGGCCAGCCATGCAAGGAGTGAGGCCGCCTGTATAAAACACTCTAGGGGACTCTCAGGCTAAACAGTGTGTCCTCCTCAGGGCATTCGGGATTCTCAGTATCCAGAGTTTGAACTAACTCTGTGGGCCAAAAATGCAGGTATAAATAGCTGGCTGCATTATTAAGTTTAGAAAAATCTTACAGAACCAATGCAGGGGTTCACTAGGGAAGAGTGTTGGCCAGGATCCTGTCTATATTTCTACTGTCAAAAACAAGTGGACTCGCAGTAGTGAGCAGAGAGATGGTGGTTCAAGGTCACCAGTTCAGCTTAGGCTTTGTGGCATTTGACTCAAAAGCCTAGAGCCCTAAGGAGAATTCAGAAAGAGCAACAGCAGTGGTCCAGGGCGTTCAAGTTAGTCCCAGAGAGCGATGCATAGAGGAGGAGGACAGACCTGACAGGAGTCGTAGGAGTGAGAACAGGAAGCCAGGACAGCTGAGGATGGCCATCCAGACAGGGAAGAGGGCAAGGATGGCCACTCTCTGATCCCCAGGGTAGGGAGAGTGTTAAGGACAGAGCCAGCAGGCTCAGACACTGCAGCAAGAGTAAGGAACACGTGTACCCAGAAGGGTTGCAGAAGCAGGTCACAAGGCCTTCCAGGATCTTAAGCAGAAACAATGGCAGAAGCCTAAGAAGTGGAGTCCAGATTTCATTTGGTGGTACATAAAGGAGAGGTGACAAACAGAAAGTACAGGGGATTGGATAAAAGTGTGAGATGGGAGCGAGACAATTGAATAAAACTAAGTATTGTATTTACACCCTTACGATAAAAGTTGTGTGTTTACCAGAAGCCAATATTTGGTAAAGGTTTTAGAATGAGGCAAAGCAGACAACAAAGGAAGAGAAATTATAATTAGAAATCATAGTATAGAAGTGGTCGTAGTTTAGAACCGCCTAGAAGTAGGCCAAAGCCGAATAAACTTGGAAGAAAAGAAGTAAGGCTGAATATGAAGTAAACACGTTAGGGGGTGAGCACACCACTTCAGAAGGCCAGAAGCTGACCCGCTCCAAAATCCGAAGCTTTTCGTACTTTGTGCAGCTGTTCCAAGGCTGAGGCGAATTTCAACCCCATCCCTGGTTCCAGGTACCTTGGGTGCAGGCTGCTCAGCCTATACTGAACACATGCATGGAAAGCTGAAACGTAGAGCTCCGAGCGCAGGTCAGGTGCCCTGCCTCAGGCTGCCTCTGCCATAGCACAGGACCTGGTTCTCCAGGTCATTATTTAGTTCCCTAAGGCTTCTGTAGGTCACAAGCTCCGTGCAGGAAGAATAGTGTGGTCCTGACGTACAGCATTTGCTTCATAAGTGTGTATTGGAATTTAGGGCAAAAAAAGAATAATTCTGACAGCAGGGCAAGTGATGAATTCTCATTTACTTAATACATGAAGAATGAGGTGCTGTCCTAGTATAGCAGAAGTTAAATAACTGGAAAAGTACTGAGGACCCAATTTACTGATTTTTATTAAAGGAAAGAAGCCTTCTTGTCTTGAGGAGTTCAGCCTCTGTAAATGTCATAAAATGTAAGCTCCTATTATAACAGGACCATGACCTCAGTGCTGGAGTGGTTAAAAGAGAGACCATTTGCTCAGCAAACCAGAAAATGCTCCCCATAAGAGGTGGCATGTAAACAAGTTTTTGAAGCTTATGTAGGAGTTTGAGAAACACAGCATGACATGACCAATAGAGGGATCAATGTGTACCAAAGCATGCGGAGCCCTGAAAATGCAAGGAAGGGCCCAGAATAGAAACACTGTCCTCTCTAACCTTTCTCTCAGTCTTGTGAAAATCCAGAAATCCAGATTACAAAAGTCACCCACCCACATATCCCAGGACTCTTACTTGTCCCCAGCCTCCACCCTAGGAGCTGTGTACTAACCAGGGCTCCTTGCCCACTGTGACAGCCACTGGCCTGGCCTCAGGAGGTGACTGACTCCAGGGTGCAAGGCTTTCCCTCTTGGAAGCCCAGACCAACCTGCTCAGAGCTCATCCTTGCCCTCTGCATGGGGCCTGTGCTGTCAGCTGTCCCCAAGACTGGACGAGCTCTCAGAATTCTCCAGACCCTGCGAATTCGCCCACTGACCTCTTCTGTTTGTTCTGCACTGCTTGTGAGGATTAATTTTCATTAATTATTTTATTTTATAATTCAAAAGTAACAAACACATGTTCATTATAAAATGTTCTAGCATTTATGTTGTAGTGCAAGTAATCACACATAGGAGGTGGATTTTATTTTGCTTTGGGGCAAGATTCACACTGTTCTGTAGTACTTTCTGTTTGTTCCTGAGATAAATATTTACGGTGCACCTACTGCATGTAAGGAGCTGTCCTAGCAGCGGGGGCTCGAGCAGTAAGCAGTGTTGGCAGGGAGCTCACCTGGAGGGACTCGTGGGTGTCCCAGGAAGTTCCTGTGCCTGTCACTGCTTGTGAGCAGTGATGTTCCCTTCATTCCTGCACCACAGTGACTGCACTCTGTTCAGACCACTGAGCAGTGCCGTTTCTTCAGCCATCCTGTAGGTGGACATTGCTTCTCTGGCTTCCAAGACACAGCAATTTTTATGGTTGCTGTAAATGTTACACTGTTTATCATCATAGTTCTTCTGCTCTTTTTTTTTTTTTCTTTTCTTTGCTCCTTTTATAAAAGAAACAGGCTGGGGTATGGCTCAGCAGTGGAGCCTGTGCTTGGCATGTTCAGGCCCTCCTCAGTGAGTCCCTCAGTCCCCACCTCCCAGAAAAGAGGTAAGAGCCATGCTCCGTACACGTTATCTAAAACAATTGTTCCACCTGGACATCGCAGATGGTGCAAGTGCTTCAAGTGTGTATGGAGCGTAGGTTTTTTTTCCCCTTAATATTCTTCCTCTTTATTTCCTTGCTGTATCTTAATCAGAATTTAAGAGTCTCAGGGTGACAAGGAATAGGAGAGAGGGGAAGTATTTGCATCACTGCCCCACAGCTAACACTATTTCAGGTGCCGCTAGGGTGGTTTGCAGCCTCCTTCAGAGATTTTAAGAGGTGGAGCGCTGGCCTCCTGGACTCTCCAGCTCTGCCTCTTCCTCCTTTCCCATTGGTCTAGTTCTCTTCCCTCCCCTTCTGTGTCATTCCTGTCTTCTCCCATCCAGGAAAAGCTGTTTAAAAGGCCTGGCCTAGAAACTGCAAATAAACCCACATTGCTAAGGAGAAACAAGGTCAGAAAGATTTGTAACGGGCCTTGTTGGGAAAGATCATAACCTTGTGAAACAAGAAACAAGAGACATCAAAGCTTGCTCATGACAAGAATTTATGGCCCTCACCACCAGGCGCACCACTGTCTGGTTAGGGACACAGTGGACCTAAAGTTCCCAAGGTCCATCTTCAGCCCCTCCTCACCTATATGTCAGACATCAGATGTCTGGGCCCTGGGGTCTTCCCTGGGGGAATCCCTCTGCAGAGACTGTGCATGTGAATCAAGGACTGATGCTTGGGATAAAACCAGTTCAAGGTCTTGTTTCAGAGAAAGCGCAGGTCCTCTGGGGAAAAGGAACTGCCTTCATTCACTTCCCTGGGAGCCCTCCTGCCCTGCGAGGGCTTCACCAGCAGGACTTTTATGGGAGTACTGGAGGATCCAAAATAGCTCAGAAATCCCGGGAATGTTCACATGTGAAACAGTTATTTTGTCTCCAAGTAACGGGGGAAGCACCCACTAAATAATTACTCCACTGTCCACTTTTTTAGAGATGCTGGTGATATATCTTAATGTGAGTTTTTCTTTGAGACACATTGACAAACTCAAGTCTGTCAGTACACACAGAGCTCCACAGAATCAGGAGAGGGAGAAACTCCGGTTCTTTCCGTCCCTGCGGCTTGCGTCCTGTCTCTCTGCTTGTCTTCCCAGCACAACCTGGCCTGTCTCTGGGATCTGCCTTGGGCGAGTGGCCCCACAGGCAGATCTCATAACCTTTTGCCTGCCCCCATTCCCGCTGACACCCCCATCCCCAGCAGCATGCAGTGCAGCAGAACGAGCTGCTCTTGTAGGAAAGGTTTTTCCTCCTTGGCTTTGGTGGTCCTGCCCACACATTCCCCCTTCCTCAGGAGCCACTGCTTTGTCACTTTCTTTTCTTTTTAATTTTTAAATTCATTTTAATGAGAAAAAAGATAAAATATCATGAAGCAGTTTCAAAAGAGGTGAGTAGAACTGTGACAGTACTTAATATATTTCATAGTAGTTACTCAGAGGACAAGATGCAGACATGATATCTTGTCTAAACATATTAGTACAAACCTTCTCATTGAAGTAAGAGAAATTAGCTATATATCTATCTTATATATACATATTTTTTCCATTACAAATCCATCTTTTATTTATGTCCCTCCCCTTTTTTCCTTTTGTCAGAGATGGGTGTTTCATTGTTATTAGAGGAGCTATATTTGAAGAAGTCTTTAAAGGACCTTTTCATACTTGATACCAGTCCTTCGTTGGCCTCTTGTCCTGCCTTCCCTGAGGGCTCCATCTAAGACTGTGGCTTTCCAGCCTTCCTCTGTAGGGTGCTGAGCCTCTTAACCACTCTCCCACCCCCCACCCCTGTTTCAGGCTGAGTTGTAAAAATGCCGCCTTATTATCAGGCTTCTGAGGTGCCATGGACTCCTTCCACAGAGGCTTTTTAGGTTCTTGTCATCCTAAACAAAGAGCTGGTCAGGACAAGTACAACAGGTAGCAAGGTTTTATACTTACTGCAGTTCTGGCTAAGTAAAATAGGAAAAGAAGCACATTCTGCAGGGTAAGTAAAAGCAGACAGCTGTGAAAGGGAGAGAGAGCACAGTGGCCTAGAAGGTTATGGCCACTGTCTTTTTTTTTATCTCCCACTCTTTAGGCTGATGTCAGATCTAAGCCATCCAATCAAAAACCTGTTTGATCTCTTGTGAGATCAACTGAAGATACCACTTTCTGATTGGCCCTACATTCTAGGATTTGAGAGTGGGTTTTTCTGCACGTGTCCTGGATTTCCATGACTGGCAGGCCACATCCAGCTCAATCTCCTGCCTCAACTTGGTATCTCTAGTATCATATTTAATTTGTGCCTTAGATTTATCATATCAAAAGTGAAATGCTTGATTTTATTCTCTACATGCTCATAAATCCATTTTATCCAACCAGAACTTATTACCATATACCTGCTTATTTGAAGAAAAATCCTAGAAGGTATCCTTGAGTCTTCTATTATTGAAAATAAATGCATTCAGTTACCTCTCAAATATATTTCAGATCCATTCCCTTTTCTCTGTTTTCCCTACTACCATCCTCGTCACACCACTGTTCACCCCGAGTTGTGCTATGGGACGGCCTTTCGATGGGCTTACGTTTTTGTGCTCTTTCATTCCCCAAGGAAATGTGTAGCATAGGGGTTAAAACCATGGCTCTGGAGCTAGCCCATTCTGGTCCTAGCCAAGGCTCACCTCTTACTGATCACACGCTCGGGCAGGTGGCTTCGCTTCTAGTGCTAGACAGCCTTGCCTATCTCGAAGGGTATTAGATTACTTCAGATTTGTGATAAGTCAAATGATTAAAGAAGCACTTGGTCCTCAGCAGGCATTCCGGAAGAAGCGAGGCATCGTATCATTCATTCAGCCTGTTTTCCTTTGTAAGCCCAAACCCGCTTTCTGTTATCTCCTGAGTAAGGCGCACTCTGGCCTCTGCTGCCCCTGAGATCAGCTTAACTGATGACTCCTGGCTGCAGACGTGCACGTCCTTGGATCTCTGCTCCCTCCAGCATCACCAGCACCCTGCCGCTCTCTGCCAGCCCCCTGTCCATTTCTTCCACTCATCTTCTTTCCTGCCAGGAGCTTTTTGGCCCTGCTGTTGCCTTTGCCTGGGATTCTTTTCCCTGCCTTCCCTCTGCTTAGTTGCTTCTCATTTCATTTCGATTCAGAGTATTTTTCCATACCAACCTGGCCCCTAAAGTCCTTTCCTATTGTCTGCTTAGTCTATATATCATGCAGCAGCTTTCATTAACAGTGAATCACTGTTCAAAAATACCATGTTTATGTGTTTTTCTACTTGCTCATTAACTGCATCTCTTCACCACTTACATGTGATCTCCTTAAGGAAACCATCTGACTTTTGCTCATCACTGTGTCCCTATAAAACACCTGACACAACAGGAAATCAGTAATGGTTTGTGGAAAGATAGGTGTACGGTTGCATCAGTGAGTGCTCATGAGAGAAACAGGTTTAATGGAACACACACCAATATATGAGGATTCACAAGACAGGCTTACAATGGCCACCCGCAGAGTCAGGTGGAAGGGCGCAAAGGGACCGTGTGCACTGGAGACCTGAAAGACCCAGTGGAAGGTGCGGAGCTCACTGTAGTGTCCTGGGCGAGTCTGTATCAGGAGGCCGAAGGGTCCACTCTGAAGGCTGAAGAGTCTGCTGGAAGCCAGGAGGTGATGTCCAAGGTGAAGAAGATTAGAGCTCCTCTGAAGAAGCTGAAGTGAGCCTTCCTCCATCTCCTTCATATTCCATCCAGGCCAGAGGCCTATTGGTTGGCCACTCAGACTCAGGCAGGACTTCTGTGTTCAGTCAGTTCTTTCAGCCACACCCACGACTATGCTGATCCAATTTATTTGGATGTTTCTTACTCAGATTGACACAGTTAAGTCTCACAATGATGGATGGATGGATGATGGGTGGGATTCTTATACTTTAGTATTGGTTACAACTTAGTGTTACAGGGAGTTTAAAAAGTTTAAATTCGTAGTGAATCTGAACCATGTGACAGCTTTAACACATACAGTACATTCATTTGAGCATAGGTAAGGGAAGAAAAGTAATATTTATTAAATACCTTTCATGTGCAAGTATGATCATTTTTAATCACATAATTTTAATAATGTATCTCAGTTGGGAAAACTAAAACTCAGAGAGGTCAAGAAAACTCTTGTAGACTTGTGAATTTGAAAAGATGCTAAAATTAGGTGAAATAATAAAAATTCAGATTCTGCTACAGAAAACTTAAAATGCAAAAATACATGTTCTGTGCATATGTCTACATTTGTTGAGGCAGGAAAACTGGAAACAACTCAAGATTTTCTTGCCTCAGATTTTTGTGGTCTGCTTATTATGGGATGCTTCTTTCTAATGTCTTCTTTATTCTGTTTTTAATTTGGGCGTTCTCAGAATTGCTGATATTTCCTCTTGGAACAAGCATAAGTAGGAAATGTTTTTAAGCAGCTAGCTTATGAATAAAGCAAAACAGACATTTTGTTACACAAATCTGTACTTGAATTCTAAGTCAATTAATTGCTAATTGTGTGGCCAAATTCTCTTGTTTTTAAAAAAATATAGTTAAGTTTTATGATTCTGCTGATTGAACCTAAGGGCTGTGAGCATTCTAGACAAGAGTTTTCTTGACCTCTCTAAACTAGTTTTCCCGAGATACATTATTAAAATTATGTGATTAAAAATGATCATACTTGCACATGATAGGTATTTAATAAATATTACTTTTCTTCCCTTACCAATGCTCAAATGAATGAACTATATGAACTAAAACTGTCACATGGTTCAGATTCACTATGAATTTAAAGTTTTTAAACTCCAGGTTGTCTGTCCCCATCAAGCTACTTTTTAAAATGCCAGGACATAAAACAATAAAAAACAATAACTATATTATCATCCGGTACATAGTATATATTCAATATTTATGGATGCTGGGTGTGGTGGTACATGCCTGTAATCCCAGCACTTGGGAGGCTGAGGCAGGAGGATTGTTGTGAGTTCAAGACCAGCCTGAACTACAAAGTGAGCTTAAGGCCAGCCTGAACTGCATAGTGAGACCCTGTCTCAAAAATAAATAAATAAATAAATAAATAAATTATGGAATGAAAGAGTAAGAAATCAGTAAACTGTTTGCTTACTCATGAGAATCAAATTGAGAAGTTTATTTTATTTTATTTATTTATTTTTTGTATTTTAGGGAAGGGTCTTACAGGATGTTCAGGGTCTCACTACTAGATCAGACTCATAGTGATCCGTGTGTTTATAGACTCCCAGGAGCTAGATTATAGGTGTGTGCCTCTACACCCAGTCTCAATTGCCCTTTCAGTGTACCCCAGGGTCGGGACCGGCATGGCAGGACCAGGGATCAAACCCCAACCTCTGCGCCTGCTTGGAGGCACTTTAATCCACGGAGCTATTTGGCCAGCCCTATCTATGAGAATCGGTTATACTCCCATGTAGTTTAAAGTTAGGTTTCCTTAAAATACCAATGAGTTTTCCCTTTAATTATGCAACTGACCATTGCTTCAAACCATAACTGAATCTTCAAAGAAATTAGGGCACGGAACCACATTTTCCTCTTCCTGATGTTATTTTTAAATGTATCTTGTGGAATTGTTTAGTCCAACATTTTGGAAAACCAATGAGCTGTGAGTTCTGAATTGCAAAACGAAACAGGAGGTTTAGCCTGGAGCTCCGAAGAAGCATTCTCTTTGTAATCTTTAGAACCAGGTGTCTTATTCTTAATTTTAGTTGTTGCAAGGAGATTTTGGTAGGATTTAGTCATGACACTTGCCACCAAATGTATTTGATGGAACTGGTTGTTAGGCATGCTTATTAAATAGCAGAAATTTCTTAAATTTTATTTTAAAGTATAACGACTAATAAAAAACATTAAAAACAGTACAGAATTAAAAAAAAAAAACAAGATGACAAGCATGCAGCAATGGTTGCTATGTTGTATATTGTCTTCAAAGTAGTTGTTCAGATTACCAGATAAATATCAGAGATTTTATACTATAAAAAGTATACATACTTGCACATACTTTGAACAACCTTAATCTTTTTAAGTGTATAAATTATGTAAAATTTTCATAATTTAATAATAATTTGTAAATTATTTCAAATTTTCATCAAAGAACCTTGGAAAGTAATGTGCAAAAGACAGATTTCCTACAAAGTACAATGACAATAATAAAGTCAGGATCTAACTTGCACATTGCATTTTACAGTGAATTCCATATGGATTTACTTTAAATGAAAACTATAATTATCTAGAAGGTGAGTAAATATTTCAGTGATCTTTGACTAAACAAGGACATGCTAAGCATAGAAGCATTGGAAGAAATCACAAATGAATACATGGAGAGATCTGTCAAAACAGAAAAATGTTTGAATGTCAAAAATAGAAAGTTAAAAGCAGACAACAAACTGGGTTCAATATGACAAAGGGCTAATGCTTTCACATATAAGGGCTTCTTACAAATTAATAGGAGCCTAAATATCCAAATGAAAAAATTACCAAAGGACATGTGTACCATGTGTATGTTTTAAATTCCTCTCTGTTGAGGAGATGAACTTTTCTACCTCCTCTTTTTAAAACTTCCCTCATTGACAAAGTAGATTGAAAATTCTTACCTATTCAAGAACTCTTCTGGGTATCTGAAATGTCCTGTGGTTTTCAGGTAGGATTTTTGCCATTTCCTCCTCAGAAATAGTTCCCCTATTTCTATCATAAAAGAAAAGAAAATTTGGCAATTGATAATTTCTTCATATTAACATATTTTATGAATTCTGGAATTGTTATTATCATGTCTGCGAATCTATAGACTCTCCAGACCGAGGTCTAGCAGGTAGGGTGGCAGCAGGAAATGGCACAAAGGGATTATCAAAAGTAGGCTCAATAAATACAGTACATCTATTTTATGGGTGCTTGGTCCACTATGGTTGGTACATGATAAGATTATGTTTGAAAAACCAAAGAGCATAAGCATAGCTTCATCATTCTTAGAATCCTGGTGCAAGGCCAATCAGATAGCTCAATGGATTAAAGTGTCTACATAGGCAAACGCAGAGGCTGGGGCTTCAGTCCCCCAGGGCTTGCTGAGATGGCAACTGAGATTGGGCATGGTGGCGCACGCCTGTAATCCCAGTGCTTGGGAGGCTGAAAACAGCAGGATCGCTATGAGTCTGATCTACACAGTGAGACCCTGTAGACCGTGTACTAAATGCATTTAAACAAAAAAGAAAAGAGAATCCTGGTGCATAGGCAAACCAAGAATATTTTGCAGAGAACCTTGAGAAAGAATATTTTATTCCTCTCAGCAGTTTGTGCCATGAAGTGGAAGAGAAGGGGAAGGAAGAACAGAGAAGGAGCCCTTGTTGAAAAGATAACCATTTCTTCAGTGCAGCGCAGCAAAATCCCTCAGCTGGCCCAGGTAGCCAGGTGGCCCTCTGTGCTGGTGCTGGTTTCTCTGGAGTAGGAAAATTAATGACTTTGGCCTTTGTCAACTAGATTCTTTGTTAGTGCTGGTCCCATTAGACAAAACAGGGAAATACCCCAGGCTTCTCTGAGAATTCATTGATTTTCTTGGAAAGCAATTAGTTGAACAGACTTACCAGTTTGTAAAACTGTGTAACACAAGTAATACATATCAGCTCCTTTTGGCTTCATTTATAATCTTGAACAAAATGGGGACTGGGTGTGCCTGTGAGCCAATCGCTTATCTGATGAAGGGATGTCTCATAGTCCTGTTTTTCTCCTTCGTGGGAACCACAACGTAGACACCTAGGAGACATTTATGTAGTAATTCAAATGCTTTAGGCGGTATCCAAAGTTCAAGATTTATTTAGGTCTTCATCTCGTCATTCCCTGCCCACAAAGGTACAGGCAGATGATATTGATGACAGGTAAGCATGCACTTCCGGAGAAAAATTGTTCCTGTCCTTCCCACACCACCACCACTTTAATTTGAGCTCTCAGTCTTTAATCAGTCCTGTCAGTTATTCTATGGAAGCTACCAGGACTGCAAACATGGTGTGTACATATTCATTCTTACTTAGCTCCTGAAAATTGTTACTAGAACCCAGCACAACTTTTTTGCCTTTCTGAGTACCTAAACCATAATTCTGAGAGCATTTTCAGCAGTGTTTCTCAATGCTAGAAATCCCTTTTTTTCATCCCTTTGAGTCTAAACATGTCGAGATAAAGAACTCCAGAATTTCTGAAGTGTACATTTTTATTCAGGTTCTCTCTCTGAAAAGAAGTAGCTTGCAGAGGTGACTCATAGCAAATACTTTTTAAAGGCAGTAGGTGATTTTAAGGGATTAGACTTCCTTCATTTATATTTGGAAACAGGAATAAAGAAACAGTCTCTCTCAAGCAGTGTGCACACAGTGGAGCCTTGTGAAGTTACTGCAGTCGGGCTGAGTAATTAGCAGCTTTGCACCATTAGGGCAGAGCTCAGATTTCTTTGGATTGAAGGAATGAACATGAAAACATAAAGGAAAGCAAGGAGAGTGAGCCCGAGCTAAGCAGAAGCAGCCAGGGGAGGGTCTCAGCGCTGGAGCCAGGATTCACCAAGGTCCTGCAGGGAAGCTGCAAGGCGGAATATGCTACTTGTGGCCCAGAGCAGCCCCAGAGTCCTGTGGATGTGAATGTGTCCAGAAGCCAAGAAAAGACATCAAGAGAAACAAATCATTTCGTTAGTGCCAAGTTCACTGTGTTCTAGGAACTGGCATATTTCATAAGAAGTACAGTATAAGCCAGAAGTGAAGAAATAGCTATTATTTTTTAGATGGATTCTAAGCATAATCAGGGACTCAGCACATGTCCTATAGGCCTAGCTCAATTTCTGTCTTTAGTCCAGCTGTGAAGGTATAAGGTAGCCTTTGATAGAAGGCAAACTATTTTGATTACCTTAACAGCCAGGAACTATTAATAATCCTAAAAATGAATGATATGGATCTTTATTCATTCTTTTTTTTTTCTAATGAGTTGCTACAGTAACTCTGGCATCAGAAATTTACATACAATGAATAAATTACTTAGGAATGAAAATATACCACTCGCTGACTAGTTTGGGTAGGCACGTTTTTGAATAATATTGATTTGGCTTTAAATTCCCATACATTCACCTTGCCAAAGTCTGAGTCACCTAACAAACCATCATAAATACTTTAATGAATATGGGAAGAACTTACAGGAGTCAGCAGTGTGACTTTCCTGTTTGCTTAGGAAGCATTTATACTTCATGTCCTACCTATAGTCATGATAATAATCTGTAATTTGAAAGTGGCCAGATAGCTCAGCGGATTGAAGTACCTGCTTAGGCAGAGCAGATTGAAGTACCTACTTAGGATCTGGGGTTCAATCCCTGGGCCTGCCATGCCGGCCCTGCCCCCAGGGTGTACTGAGACAGCAATGGAGACTGGTGTGGTTTCACAGGCCTTTGATCCCAGATTGTGGGAAGCTGAGCACAGATGGATCACAATAAATCCGATCTAGTAGTGAGATCCTGTACACCCTGTACTAAATATAAAAAATGAAAAAACAAAGAAAGTTGAGAAAATGTTTCTAATGTCAATATCATTTGCATTTCGGTAGTGTGCCTCAGACAGACATGGATGGGAGTAGCTCATTTTTGGTTGGTTGTGTGTGTGGTAAAACAGGATTACACCTTTGTTTTGCAAGCATGAGGTTTACTGTTGAATTCTCCGAACCAGTTGATGGCTAAGTAGTCAAAACCTGGGCATATCAATAATACCCAAGTCCTCTGTTTGTTTGCCTAAGGTAAGGAGCTCTGAATTGCACACACTCGTGATCCTTAGTGGTTCTGGTGAAATTTTCCTTACTAATCCCATCTGAAAACTAGCTGACAGACACAGCCAAGAATTATTCTGTTGTAAGGCATTCAAATATATGTTTGCCTTTTTCAAAATAATTTCAAAATCTAAGTGTCACAGAATTATTTGTGATCCAAAAGTTTGTAAGGTTTTCTTCTTGAATGTGTCGTCTTAGAATAGTGTTTTGTTTTCTTTGTTAACACGAGCGGAACAACAGAAGGGAAGCTGTGGCCGAAGGTCACGGCCTCACAGGCCTGGCAGGGCCCGCGCGGCTGCCCTGGGGCGTCGTTTGGTTCCTCCTCCTCACGAAGCACTTGCCGATTCCTGTCTCCTAGATGACACAGGCTGTCCTAGCAGCCAGTCCGTGTCTCCTGTGAAGACGCCCTCAGACACCGGAAACAGCCCCATTGGCTTTTGCCCTGGCAGTGATGAAGACTTTACCCGAAAGAAGTGCACGGTTGGGATTCCTGGGGAGGGAAGCCTTCCAGCAGCGCGGCATAAGAAAGAACTGAAGTCGGGCCTAGTAAAGCCAGGTAAGTGTGCGGATGCGTCCCGTGGTCGTCGGACACCGTGAGTGGTTTTCTATTTGAAACAAAACAACTTTATTCTGTACCCAGTTTCAAAATAGGTGGAATGTGAAGTGGAGTATTTTATGTGACACTTATTAATAATTGAGAACATATAATTCTATGTATCCTTTATAAAGAACTTTCTTTTTAAAGAAACCAAGTTGAGGAAATATACACTGATGCTCATATAGATAGTCCATATACTAAAATAAGAAATATAGCCTGGGTAGCCTAAGAGGCATTTAAAGTATATAATTGATTCTAGTTTAAATTAATAGTATAAGTAATGAAGTGAAAGACATTCCTTGGTACAGAGCAGTTTATCTTGATGCTCTAAAGCTGGGCCCAAACTTGGTAACTTGACTATTATATTTTCTTTACTACGAAGGTGATGTTGCATATGTATATAGATTTTCAATAATTAAAAAATACCAAATGCCACAAGACACAACAAAGATGATTCTTGCAATGAATGAGATATCATGAGCATTAGAAAAAGTCAGTTATGAGAATCTGCAAATATAAATAAATATTTGGGGCTGGGGAAATAGCTCAGTGGTCTAAGTACCTGCCTGGCAAGCTCAAGGACCCTGGTTCAATCCCTAGTACCACATGCCATGCTGGTGCTAGAACCGAGGGTGTACCACACTGTTCATGAAACCAGGCCTGGTAGCGCAGGCCTCTAATCCTAGTGCTGGGGAGGCTGAAACAGGAGGATCACTATGAGTCTGAACTGCATAGTGGGACCCTGTATCAAATACATAAAATTTTCTTAAAAACTGAAAGAAAAAACAGACATGTTGAAGAAATCATTGTTTGCTAAGGTTTAGGAGCTGAGACATAAAAAGTTCCTGCCCCCACAAGGAAACGCTAGACCCATCCACGTTCACTCTCCATCCTGCTTCCCTCCGCAGCCCTGGCTTGGCCTCCCTCTTCCTGCCCCCTACCTCTCTCTTTCTCTGTCTTTGTCCCTCACTGTCTCTCTCTGGATTTGCATTTTGGACATCTTATACAAATAAAATCACATTATATGGCCTTTTGTGGAGGTTCTTTCACATAAAATAATGTTTTCAAAATTATCAGTATAGCATCTATCAGTAAGTACTCCTTTCTTTTTATGGCTGAGTGATATTCCCTTGTATGCGTGTGCCACATTTTAAATGTTTTTTTAAAAAATCAATTACAGGTTTACAGAAAAATTGGGTTGAGAGCAGTGAAAGTTCTCAGATATCCTTTTATTATCACTACCTCCTGCTTCCTATTACTAGCATCTTGCCTTTGTGAGGCAATAGAGTTTGGTTATCTGACCATAGTTGATATCTGGGTTGTTTCCAGTTTTTAGTTATTATAAGCAATGGTGCTGTGAACCTTAGTATACAGGCTTCTGTGTGAACATGTTTTCAGTTCTTTTGGGTAAATGCCTAGAAAGGAAATTTCTAGGTCTCATGCTAAATCAACATTTGAAATTTTAAGGGACTGCCAATTTGCCAGACTTTTCCAGAATGGTTACACCATTGTACATTCACAACAGCAACATGTGGGAGTTCCAGTGTCTCCACATCCCAGTTAACACTTGTTATTGTCTATCTTTTTGTTACAACCCTTTGCCTCGGTCTGTTTTGTGTTGCCTACCACTGAAAACTGTAGAAGAAATGTGTTTCTTATGATTTTGAAAGCTGGCAAGCTCAGGGTTAAGGGACCTGCAACTGGCCAAGGCCTTTTTCCTTGATCATGCCATGGAGGAGGACAGCAAATGTGAAAGAGAAACAGGCATACCTGCTTAGATCTTGCTCTTCTCATAAAACCACTAATCCCATTATGGGGCTGAGGACCTGTGCTTTAGCAAAGAAACACCCGTGTGCCCAAAACATCACCTACTTCAAAGGTTTCATGGGTGTCCTTTATTAAGATTTATGAATCAGAGCTCAATGCCTCTTGCCCAAAGGCAGAGCTTGAAACAAAGCTTTTGTCAATAGACTCCACTGTAAGCGCTCAAAGGTATAAGTATCACTTCAAGAGTATTTACTTTGTGATCTTTTTATTTACCTTCACTGAACCAAGGTAAAAATCTTTAGAATTTCTTAGTTGTCTAACATTCCTGATGTCATCACTGAAACACTCTGCAGCTTTCGAAGGGGACCCAATTCTGTTATAATATGTTCTTTGTATTTGAGAACAGCCTGCACCATGACCTGCAGCTCTCTGAACTTTGGGCAGAATAAGCCTGTCAGTCTCATAAATGTGAAGAAAGGAAATCCTGAGATGAGTGTGTATCTCTTGTCAGATGCTAAAGTTTATAAGCTGGAAAGACATCATCTGGTTTGTTTGTTTGGTATGGGAATTGAACTCAGGATCTTGCGCTTGCCAGGCAAGTGCTTAGTCTACTGAGCTATCTCCCCAGTCCAGCGTCATCTATTAAACTAACAAGAAGGTGCTACTCTCCTGCCCCGTGGCCACATGTGACCCTCTCCCCTTAGCCAAAGCCTCAGCTTCATTCACGTTCTACTTTTTTAAAATGAACTGACTCATTAAAACCCATACCAATTTATTAAAATAGCAAGCAATTAGAGACTCTTAAACAGGTGCTCAGGAGCTCTTTAAGGGTAAGTAACTCAAACCCATTTTAGGTCCCTTGCTCTAGATTTTGGAGGCCTGCTGTTCTCTTATTAAAATGCCCCGGAAGTCCCTAAAAGAAAGAGTGAATACTGTTTTGGGAGTCTGAGAGGCAGAAGGGGAAAGGAAATATGTAACAGGATGCTGGGAAGGGCTCCCAAGGAAAGCTGAGCAGTGAGGGAGCCCCTACTGTGCCAGCAGGGCCCTGCGGCATGGGCAGCTGGAAACCCCTGCCTGCCAGGCAAGGACTCCTTCTGGAACGTTCCTGGAGGCCATGGAAGCCTCCTGTCATTTTGGCTTCCATCAGCTAATATCTATGCAGATTTAATTAAAAGTTGCCAACGAGAGCAAGAGAAAATATTCCTGCATTCCATTGGGCAATGGTTTTGTTTGTGTTCTTCTACTTTTCTTCTACTGAAAACTCAGCAAAACATCCAAGGTTGAATCTCCAGAGTCTCACAATGTTATTATAAGGTGGATGCCCAGAAGGCACTTAAATAGGAAAGAGTGTGTGGTTTGTCCAAGCGTTCATGTTTAGTATGAAGAGAACAGGGAGAGGATGGGGCAGCATGACAAGATGCCATCCTACTTTGGAGGGAGTTTGTATCCAAGGCAGAATGAAGAAACGAGGCAGGTAAACCTATGCTGTAGTGCTGATGGTAAGGGACCCCTGAGGAATCCAGGGTGGCGGCATTCCTTCTCCCACGTGGCCCATCTGCCTGCAGTGTTCTCTGCCCAAACGTGAAAGGCCTGGTTAGATTACTGCGCCAGTACATTAAGTGACAATTCCTGAGCCAAATTTAATACTTGATTTATTACTTGGGGGAGTATCTTAGCAAAGAAAAAGATCCCCTGGCACTGTTTTACAAATACAAATACTAAATCCTTTCTCCACCTTGGGAGAGGTGGAGAGACAAGTTACACAACTTGGGAGAGGTGGAGAGACAAGTACTGTGTTAAATCAACACAGTAATTGGAATATGTGAAAGGAAAAACACTACCGGAGGGGATTAAGGAGTTAAGTGAAGAGCAAAGGGTGAGACCACTATAATTTAAAAGAAATCCACATTTAGAGACCAAAATGTTGAAATCTGCATTTGAAAGATGTCACCATATCTCCACAGCATTCAATCCAAGTTAGTCTTCCTTGTCACCCGACACCACCAGGGTTGAAATCCGAGAGCTGGCCGAGCTGCACTGTAATAACCTCACACAATAGCCAGGGATTGGTTACTCTCCAAACCAATTTCCCACAGTCAGAGGCATTTGCTAGGAAACTCAGAAGGCACCAACTCGTTAGCGATTGATTCTTTCACACGCAGCCAGAGCCCACAGCTCTGTCTGTTCTTATCGTGAGCCGCATCTCCACTTCAAAGTTAATTCCACAAAGCGAAAAACCAGGTCTGCAACTTAGCTGGGCCGGGTCATTCCTACACACAGTGATAACTGTACTGCTTAGGGTAGGTAGGTCAGGGAGAACTATTGGGATTTAGACTGGGTTTCCTTTCGCAGGGATATGTCACATGTGTGTGTACAGGGGAGAAAGGACAGTTTCTATCCACCAGACTCTGGAGTCCAGTGTACTGGGTTTCCATTTTCTTATCTCTCCGTGATCTTCTGCTGCATGTTATCTTTTAGAAACTTGGTGCTCCACATCTGCAAAATGGGTTTTTTAAAAAAAATTCAGTGAATTCCTTACCCATGTTCCTGCTGGCCCTTTATAGCTCTTTTGTCCTCTTTTTGGTGACACTTGGGTTTGAACCCAGGGCCTTCATCTTAGCTGCATTCCCCAAGCCCTTTTCAGTGTTTGTGTTGACAGAGTCTCACTGAGTTGCTGCATTATGTAGGCTGAGCTTGGGCTTGCCATCCTGCCTCCGCCTCTTAACAAAGATTTCATACATTCTGTGCACTTTGTTTACAGGAAAAAAACCCTGAAACTCTCATACAGAGTTTGTATTTATCTGAATTAAATTCTAAAATTATCTCCTTCGGCAGAAAACAAAAGGAGTATTTGATAGAAAAGGACATTGAGGGTTGGGGAGATAGCTCAGTGGCATAAATGCCTGCCTGGCAAGCGCAAGGGCCTCAGTTTGATACCCAGTAAAATAAATAAGAATTCATAGCTGATGGCTTGGTAATGAGAAGAAATGGGAAAATAGGAGAGAGCAGGTGAATGCCCCCTGAGCACTGCAGTGGTCCTTAGGTGTTCTAGGCTGTCATCAGCTTGCAGTACTGGACATGGCAGCGCGCACCTGGAATCCGAGCACTCAGGTGGGCTCAGGCAGGAAGGTTACAAATTCAAGGCCAGTCAAGTTAACTTAGTGACTTAGGAAGACACTGTCTCAAAATTTTAAAAGGGCTGGGGCTGTAGCTCAGTGCAAGGCCCAATACTGGCTTACACACATACACACACACACACACACACACACACACACACACACATCAGTCTTTATAGTCTGAAGTTCAATAATTGATATAGGAGCAGACTAAGCCATTATGATGGTGGAACTGACCCAAAAAAATGTCATGTGGAAGGGCAAAGGACACGTTAAGCATGAAAGAAACACTTCTACAGAATGGGAAAACTCAAGTATTAGTGCTCAAAGGGAAGCTTCTGCTTGGGGAAGTTTTCCGCATTCTGTGATGTGGAGTTGTTCTTCTAGTAGCTCACCGTTTGTAAGCAGGTCTTCCAGTAGCAAAGCCCAGCCTCTGATACAGATTGTATCTGTGACAGAGACTGCAGCCCACATGAAAATATTTAGAAGGATATATTGAGTATAATTGTGAGCTTGGGTTACACTCAGAAATATTACTCATTTTCTTAGCTAGTGGTTATTGAGCACTGACTGTTCCAGGCAAAATTCCAAATACTTGTTTTATTTAATCCTAGCATCAAAAAAGGGGGAAGATAGATGTATGGTTATCCCTCATCTTACACTGGGGACACTGAGGCACAGACAGGTTTAGTAACTCATGCAAGGCCACACAGCTGGCAGAGAATTCTTGTTCCTTTTACCCACTGCAGTTGTTGTGAGGTCCACTTTTTTTTTTTTCAGAACCGGGGATTGAACTCAGGCCCTTTCACTTGCCAGGAAAGTGCTTATCCCACTGAGCCATCTCCCCAGCCCCTTGAGGTCCACTTTCAAAGAAGTAGTTTTAATTGCAGTAGGAAAATGTGACAATTAAGACATATGTGCTGACATGAGATACAAATTATTTTTGTTTAATATTTGTAGGTTCCTAAAATTCCTGCTAACTCCTATGTTAGCTTATATAGTCTAAGTGCAGATGTAGTTTCTAGGAGAGGCATCAATGAGCCTCCATGTAGTGCTCCTGAGGTATAGAAAGTTGAAAAAAAAGAAGTTTGGATGCAGATCAGTAAAATAAACTGCAGATGTGAGCATTAAAGGCATGTGAAGGTCTTTTCCAATTAGTCTTGAGCTGGGCTTTACCAGTTAAAATCTTTTATATGCTGTGCTGCATATCATGATTTTTTTTTTTTTTTTTTTTTTTTTGTACTGGGAATTGAATCCAGGGCTTTCATACCAAGCCATATTTCCAACTCTTTTTAGATTTTAATTTCAAAACAGTCTCCATACGTTGTCTGTGTGGGACTAGAACTTGTGATCCTCTGCCTCTGAGAGTACTGGAGTCACCGTGAGCCACAAGCCCTGGCTTCTCAGGAATACTTTCTTAATCAGACGGCATTAGATTTTGTCAAGCAACACCTTTTGCGTTTGCACTGAAATGGACCTTTGAAACTTAACTTCACCATGAGAAACAGTATTTATGTAGGAAAAAGTGGGTCATGTTTGTGGCGGGCTGTTATAATCTACCCCTTCTCCCCAGCAGGGACCGGTACAGTACGCTGCGAGCGGTGTGGGCGCTTGAGTGTCTGCGACTGTGGCTGGTCCGCGCATTACTCTCTGCCTGTCTCACAGCTGCGCTTCCAATAACACCAATCAGCACAATGGTGCTGAATGGCCTTAATGGCTTTTCTCTATGAATTAGTGACTCACAGGCCTCTTCTTCCCATCCAAATCTAGGCCTACTAGGATTTAGTGCCTGTCTTGTGTTCTTAGCCACTGGCCTAAGGCCCTGCTTATTGTTCTAATGCATTAGGTAAAAAGACCCCCCCAGACCACACACCCACCACAGAACGTACTTATCAACTATCAGCATAATAGAAGTAACCCTGGAACTGCTGCTATGCGCAGACTGATTAACAAGAGTGGTAAATCATGGAGATATGCTTGCGCTTTAGGTTGGGCCCCGCTCTGCCTCCAGTGGTGGAGGAGTCCTTGTTGAAGTGACGCCCTGTAAAGGCGTGGACGTGGCTAAGGGGATCCAGCAGCGTGTTGTGAACTGTGTTGCACTGGCCACAGGCTGGAGCCAGTTCTGTACTTTATGGGATACAAGGAGGGTTGCGCCCTCCAGAATCCAGACAGAGAGACCTGAAGGTCGGGGTGAAAGAACTGTGGATGTGAGTAAAGGGCAGCAGCCGTCGGCAGGAGGGACAGTGGCATCTGTGTCCCGGCCTTGCTGATTTCCTGGTTGGTGCAGTCCATTGGGAGGCATTTGGGTGCATGGAAGGTTAATGCCTGAAGGGTATATGGTGTACAGCATAGCATGTTCCCTCCAGTAATCCACAGAGTTAAACTCTCCTAGCACCAGCGCTTGTATCTGATAGCATCCAAAAGACAGTACAGGCTGCGTTTAGGGAAGGGGCACTTCAGCAACCCTGCTCCAGCCTACGTGGTGGTGCCCGCCTGAAACCCCAGCACTCTGCCGGCCAAGGCAGAAGGCTCTCTAAGAGTTCAAGGCCAGCCTGGGATGCATAGTGAGACCCTGTCTTGAAAAAAATAAAATTAAAAAATAATTTTAAAAATATTTTAAAACAGGGGGGAAAGAAAAGAACACGGTACGATATGCTTGCATTCTAAGATGGCCTGGACTGGAATGTTTGTAACAGTAAAAGATGATCCACTAAGCGGGAGCCGGTTTTCACTTTGCCATGTGCTTGAAGAGACATCTCTGCTAACCCTGGGTGTGGCTCGTAGCTGCCACTCACCGGCTTTATTCATTCATTCAGCACACAGGGCCTTATTAATCATTTTCAAGGAGCTGCCCCACTGTGCTAGGGATTAATGGCAGAAGAGCTAAAGCACAAGCAGTGTCCCTGTTCTCATCTCCTTCTCTTTAATGTGGGTGGTGAAAGGTAGGTAGCTCACAGCGGGACAGTTCAGACAGTGACACATGAGAGAAGCTAATGCAAAGGATGGCGGGCGATGAGGGATGGGGCGGAGCGGGTGGGGAGGGCACGCACAGCTAAGAGCTTAGCTGTCCCCTTCACGCTTGCGGAGGGTCTGGGGCATGCACAGGTGGTGGCCGAGCAGCGCGAGGCGGGGGACGGGTAGGAGCACTAGCAGTGAGGTAAGAGGAAAGAATGATGGATATGTCTGAGCAGTCTCTGGTGACTCTGCAGGGCTTGGGTTATTGAGAGGTGACACAGGCAGCGAGACACTAAATTTAGAAGGCATAGCCTGGGGTGGAGGCAGGGAAAGCAGAGACGTGCAGGGGTGCAGCTTTGCCTTCCCGGGTCCCATTTTCCTTGCAAGGTTAACGTGTTTGCTTGTTATCAATATTCAATGTTCTTCTAGTTTGTGGTTTTAGTTAAGCATATACCCCACTATCAGCTTAGAGGCATTGCTCTTACACACACATGACTTAGATGTTTTATTCAGTCTTCCTTAAGTGAGATGCTTTTCAATTCATCTGACTCCCACAGCAAATCATCCTGGCTTGTCCAGTTTGTTTGAGAAAAAGCTCTTTGCACTTGCCAGGGAAGTGCTTAGTCCACTGAGCCATCTCCCCAGCCCCAGCAATCGTGAATCCATGTCTTGCACTCCCATTGGTCAGTTTTGAGTCTGCAGGGGAGGGATTACATGACTATAATAAGAGGACTCCAAAATATAGAGTTCGGATCTAGACACGTGTTTATTTGTGTCTTGCAGGGTAGCCTTCAGGTGTTTGGGTGCCCTAGGCTGATAGGCAGTTAGGCCATTGTCACTGTTCCTCTCTGGGGCCCAGAGTGGCTGGCACCAACTGGCAGAGAGGAGGGGGAAAGGGAGCAGAGGGCACTCACTCAGTCATTTAAGGGTCAGGATGAAGCAGTGCCACATGTCATTTCCAATTATATCCCAGGACATCTTAGTCAAACAGACACCTGTTATTATAGTAGGGGAGAATGGAGGCAGGCGATAATGATCACCAGCAGACTGTCACAATATCCCCACATAGCGTGGGGACAGCTGCTGTAGGTGTGCAGAAGTATCCTTCACTCTCTAAGGATAATCAGACCCTGAGCTCAGACAGTGGGAGAGATGGGATTCTGTGAGGGAGCCACTGACTGTGCCACTCTTGAAGTGATTTGGGGTGGGGGTGTGTTCCTACCTCAGGAATAATTAGAAAACCTCCTTTCTTATTTCTCTGTCTCTTTCATTTCAAACCATCTGGTCAGTTGACCTCTGAAGGCCACCAAGACTAGCACAGACTGGAACCACTTGAGACTGATGTATCTTTTTTAAATGCCACTTTTTGTACAAAGAAGGTAGTTAGGTAGCCTACAATAATATGCTTTGGAAAGACTCAAATAGAAGGGGACTTCTTTTCAGAGAGGTGGTTGTGGAAGGAAAAAAATCCTGAGACCCTGAGACAGGCTGGGTTGTGTAACCTGCACAGCAGTAGGTGGTGAAGGGATTTGGTGGGAGATAGCTTTTATTTTCTGTAGTAAGGAAACTTTTTTTCTTCAGCTTATGGGAAAAAATAGCTTCTCACATTGCTATAAGATTCATAAAAGATGTGAGATACATACCACAGAAGTCATCACAAGAGACTGCCCACGGCTGAAAGCTAAACACCCACATCTTCTTTGCAAGACTCGTGCTCAGCGTTGGACTAAAAGACGCATTAGCAGGGGCAGTGCTTCCCTGGCATGGATTATGTGCCCAGTACCCGTCATTGCTGTTACTGGTAGAAGGCGAAGAGTGAGTAAAGTTTACAGATAGCACAGTTTAAAAGCAGTTTAGTATTTGCTCACCAGCCTGGGTGCAATGCCTGACTTTACCAAGATTTCTCATTAGTAAGAATGATTCTGAGATAGCGGAGAGCTTTGGTGAAAGCCCAAGAAATGTGTTTACTTCAAGAAAGCTCCTGTGTGGAAGGAATCTGCCTTCCACTGTCCCCGAGAGCCCTCCATTCAGCCCTTTCCCCACAGAACAGAATGCCCCTGTTCCCTTCTTCTAGGCTGTGCTAGGGAGTGCCTTGCATATTTAAATAGCTGAAATTCATGAGGTACTCAAGCATTTTGCTCAAAATGTCTCATGCTTGCCATTACATTTAGCAATATGTGGTGGTGTTGATATAATTTTTTGCTTGCTTATTGCGGTGTTATAATTGACATAGAAAAATGTTACATGTATTGTCCCAGTATTGTCAAAGGATTAGCCTTAATGGCTGTGTAGGCATTTACTTCTATTTTACCATTTGGTATTTCTCCCAATGCTTTGTGTCCATTCATGAGGGCGATGGATTCATTTCAAATGCTGCAGTCACCAGGGAGAAGGCCCTGTGGTCTTCCCTGATAGGCCAGCTCTCCCTCTGCCTCCTGTTGCTATGGTGCCCAGCAGAGTAACTTCCTTGCCCTACACTTGCTGGAGGCTCAGTCTCCATGGATACCCCACTCTGAGACTGTACTCTACAGAGAGAGGAGCTGCACACATTGTATCTCTGCAGAAGACTACCCCAGCCTGTGGTGGGAGGCTGTTTGCAGAAGCTGTGTTTGCCATGAAAGTCTACGCAGCTTACCTTCTAAGTAAGTAGTATTAGTCACAGCAAGCAAATAATTATATTAGATCACAGAGGATGTGCTATGCATGCCTGCATACATGTGGATGTGTGTATGTTTATGCACGTGTGCATGTGCTCATGTGTGTATGTATGCATGTGTACATATGTGTGTGTGAATTAGTTGTAGTCGGTTAAAAATGTATATGAAAGACAAATTTTCAACTCCATGTTTTAGATATTTTGAATGCATTTAAAAATCTTTCAACTGTGCATGTACATTGTTTCTCTACTCCTGGTTGTTTGTGAATCTGTTTGCATAATTTTATGCAAAGAAGAAAGGAAAAGATTGACCACAAATGGTTGTGGTTTGAAGGCTCTTCTTGCCCTGAGCATAGCTTCTTGCATTTGTAAGTACCAGGCACAGCCTTAGCAGCAGTGAGCTAGGGGAATAGGGCACCGCACAATTAAAGCTAATTGGCCCTGCACACACTTTGCAGAGGGCCTCTGTGTAGGCTGAAATGCGATGCATTTATTGTCAAGAGAGGACCTGCTCATGTAATTAGGAAAAGCAATGCCCATGTCTATGGGTTCACCATGAAAAATTATTCAGAACACATCTCTTGGACTCATTGGAATTTGCTTTTCTGATGTGGCATTCAGTAGAATCTCTAAAACTCTTCATGTCCATGGAATTGAGACATGGAGAAATTGTAATTGTATTAACTGATTTGATCCAACATTTCCTCCATACTGTGCCTTCCAACAGCATGAGGGTTGGGTTCCCTCTGTTGGAAAACACAGAAGTCATCTTAAAGCTCATTCCATCTGCTGGGCAGATGATTAATGCCTGTGGTGTTCAAACTGGTAGAGATAAGAGAAAGGCCTTACATACGGTATCTCCAACCCCAGTTCTGTACCTTCAAGTTGCCTATAATTGAGAACTTTAGACTGTCTACAGGAGATAGCTGGCATTTGGCAACTACAAACAAACACCAAACAAAACATGAGTTCCAGTGGTATGAGTCTTATGTTTAATCTTGTTATCTTAACAGGAGTCATCATGCTGGGTTGTATATTTCTTCTCTTTTCTATGCTCATCACTGTCCACACAAAGGAAAAGCTGGTGCTATCTTGTCCAGCGATTGGTCATGCCTTCCTTTCCATTTTCCCAAATGATGAAGGCGTGCACCCTCTGCAAACATGAACATACTGATGACTGCTTCATCCAACTTGGTCACAGAGACAGACCTCCAGGCCTGGCTTTAATATTCTATCAATATGATTTCCATCAATAGACCAAGCAGTGGATGCACACAGGTACCTGGTAATTCCTGAAGAGATGATGACTTTTGAGGCCTGGGAACTATGTCAGTGACTTGTCATCTGAGGCTTCACCTCATGGTTGGTGAAAGGGCTCGTATCCCACTCCCAGGGTGTCTGATGAAATCTCTCCCACCTGTGTCTAAGAATAGAAATGTATGAGATTTTTCAGTGTCAGAATGTTCACATGTCTCTAAAATTGTTCCTTTGTCTTCTCAGGGCAGATGATAATAGTGTGTGACAGATAAGACTTGATAGGTCAGCAACACAGTCCATGGCACATGGCATAGAGGAATGTTAGCTGGTTTGAAATTGTGACTAATGTGTGTATCATCATCATTTTTACAATGCATATGGCTCAAGGGACCTTTTTAGCAGACAGGTTGTGCAGTTCTTTCATTTGATTCTTTTTCATCCTGTCAAGTATCCTAGGAAATCCTAAATACCTGCATGTACTTGCCATTTTGAAGGGAATTGTAGGATTCAATGTACATGACCAGGTCTTTATTGCAAGACAAAATATCTTATTGTCTTTATGTGCAGTTGAATGGCTGGACATAAAGACAATAAGATGTTTGTCAGTTGATTTTGCTACCACTAACAAAGGACATGTAGGATGCCACAGTGGAGATGTATGCGAGAAAGCAGACCATCGCAAAATCCTAGTTAATATTTCTGACTCGAAATAGAAATGTAACAGTCAAACTGTGGGTTCAATTTCTTAATTTCACTTCCTTTCCTGAAAGGGTTTCTGTTCAAAATGCAGTCAGTGGTATATGTGAGTAAACAGTGATTTCATTAAACTGAAAGTTTAATGGGAGAGGAAGACTAGGGAACTGACTAATGAATCCATATTTGAAAAGAAAAAAAAAAAATCCCACGCTGGGATTTTTTCCTCTTACACTAATATTGTCTGACATTTGAGCCCAAAAAAATGTTTGCAAATGCCATATGTGCAGAGCCCACTGGTGATGATTTTAAAGCTCATGAAGATTTGACCTAGATTATGCTTCGCAGTTTTATTTTAATGTTGTCTTCTTTCTGGCATATTCTCTTCCTTCCATCTGTTCCCTTGGAAAGAACATGGCACATGCAAGAAGAGCCCTTCACCAGCACACACATGGGGGCTGGGCCCTCTGTAGGCTGTGCTGTCCAGGGAGGTCTCTACAGGTGGGGGCATGGCCAGGCCCTCCATAGGCTTGCTGTCCAGGGAAGTCTAGAGGTGGGGGCCGTGGCCTGGACCTCCATAGGCTGTGCTGTCCAGGGAGGTCTCTAGAGGTGGGGGCCGTGGCCAGGCCCTCCATAGGCTTGCTGTCCAGGGAGGTGTCTAGACGTGGAGGCCGTGGCCGGGACCTCCGTAGGCTGTGCTGTCCAGGGAAGTGTAGAGGTGGGGCCTGTGGCCTGGCCCTCCATAGGCTGTGCTGTCCAGGAAGGTGTCTAGAGATGGGGTCGTGGAAGCAGCACAGCTCTACACTCACTGAATGCATTTTGCTGAATGTAATTTCTATGCAGCATCACTCTGGAGATTTAGCCAAAATAAAGTCCTTGGCAACCTCTCTACTAATATGATGAGCTTTTTTACCTGTATTGCGTTGGCCTGGGACCCACACGGTGCATATGGTGTAGGTGTGGGCATGTCAGGAGTTCCTCGCTGCCCCCTTAGGAGACTAGGGTCAGGTCCTTCTGTTGGCCCATGGCCAGTGCCCTAGGTCTCAGCAAACAGATCTAGTTGCTGAGTCTTATCCATCCAGGAGCTTCAGGTGGAGGGATGTTCCTGTGGGAACATTGTTCAGGGAAACTGGATCTCCCCAAGCCTTCAGCTTCTTGTTCTCACCTCTGAGGCTGAGATAGGCAGCTCTTGCAGGCTTTGGCTAGGAAGATCTGATTTCCACCGAGACTAGGAGTGGGCCTGGCTGTTCTTGAAAGATGGAGGCTGCACCCGAACCTGATCCTGGGTTATTGCCTGACATCCAATGCTTTCCTCCTTGGGGTTAGGAGGAGAAGGGAAGAACCGTGCCATGGGCTTGGAAGGGAAGCGCCAGCTCAAACAGTGCGACAGTTACAGATGTGCAGATTGCACCCTTGTCCTATAGACTCCCAGGCCCAGAGAAGCCAGGTGGGGAAGGGTTTGCTTCTCAGCCGGGTCAGTCACTCAGCCTCAGCCACCAAACCCGGTAGCGCTACTCCTTGATTTTTTTCAGCAAACACCTGTTAACAAGCCAGGCACTGGTGTGCAGCGGTTAACCTAGGGTCCTGTTTGTGTGGTCTATGTTCCCTGGGGAAGCACAGGGCTTCCTGAGAGCACAGAGGAGGACTCTTAGCCAGACAGTGAGACTTGAGGAGGGTACAGGGCTTGTGATATGATTCTGACACTTACAAAGGCAAAACTGGATTTTTAGATTTTTAAGTACAGAGACTTGAAAATTTGAACTTTGAATGCCATTGTTTTTAACTAAAACACAGTGTGTGCCCTGAGATTTTTTTCTTTTTCTTTGTTTGTTGTTTGTTTATAGTACTCAAAATTGAACCCAAGAACTTCTCACTGAGCTATAGTCCCACCCCTTTTCCACTTTGTACTCTAACACAGGGTCTCAGTCACTCCGCTGCCCACACTGGGCTCAAACTTTTGATCCTCCTGTTTCAGCTTCCCAGAGTGCTGGGATTTTAGACATGTGTTTCTGTGCCTGGGACCTAGAGGGTTTTATAAAGATAGTCTTACTGTAGTCACTATGTTATGTTTAGTGAGTATCTTTATTGTTTTTAAAGTTTTTTAAAATTTTATTTATTTTTTAATTTTATATATTTATTTGGTGCAGGGTCTCACTATGCAGCTCAGACTCATTGTGATCCTCCTGTCTCAGCCTCCCCAGTGCTGGGATTACAGGCATGCAGCATTGGGGTTCGAACTTGGTTCCTTCTGCTTGCCAGGCAGGCGCTTAGATTTAATGATTATCTTTACCTTCATGAGGATGTCAACTTGTTTAGGATGAGCGCGCTGTATTTTCTCTCTTTCCCTTTTGGTTTGTCCTTTCTTTTCCTCTCTCATTCTCTCAAACATTTTCTTATCTTTTAATGTGAGTTTGTTGTTAGCCTCTTTATTTTACGTCATTACATATGAGGCAATGCACAGAGCAGGTGTGCACATCCATGTAAGCTACCAGGAGAAGCTGCGCTAGCCAGCACTAGGGACCTTCCTCCTAGGGTCACCACCCTGTCTCTGTCTTCCTCCCTGGGGAAGCACAGCCTTACACTACGTGTCTTAGCGTTTCCTTGCACTTGAGAAGTCTCTTTATCCCCTTAAGTGTGTTCATAAAAATAGGGTGAGCATGCAGGCAACATTTTAAAGCCCTAAAGCCTCTTTTCCTTTGTTTTTGTGTTTCTCTTAATTAGAGTAGGGAGCAGGGTGCAGTAGGCCCCCAGGAGCTGCTCCTGATGAGTGGGCATGACAAAGCCTAGAAGATACTTCAGCAGTTTGCCCTGCCAAGGTGGTCCTGTAGCCCGGCCTCAGGGGGCGTGCTCCTTTTGGACCTTGCTAGTTTTGTCATGCTGGGGTAATTCAGGGTACAGAAATTGGCCAGTACCATTCAGTTGTTCAGGGATATTTTCAAAGTAGCCTTTCCAAAGTCTGTTTGTTTTCACCTGACTGTCAGCCCAGCACTTTGCCGTGGACCAAGGAAGGTGGCC
>PVKA01006298.1:64290-84558 GCA_004027165.1 Ctenomys sociabilis
GGGGGGGGGGGGGGGGGGGCTGACAGTCTGGGGAAGATTCCAGTAAAGGATCTGTGGAGTCATGAAGCACCATGTGTGTGCAGAGCGTAATCCAGCCCTCCGTGTGCCTCACTCTTTCTAAATGCCATGAACTGTGTGAGACAGAGATCTGCTTTTGAGAAAGGGGAATAGGTAGAGAGAAGCATTTGAAAGCATGTTATTCAGCACTGTGAGTTGTAATAATTTTCAATCAATGAAGAATGGTGTGACACAGACAGCTGAACTTGTTTCCTGTCGCCAGAAGCGGAACATCATGGCTACCTTAAGCAGGTCTGCTCTAGACAGGTGCTAGGCTCAGGGGGCCTTCACAAAGCCCATTACATGCACTCTCCTCAGGGCCTGCCCTTCGGTCCAGAGTCCTGTGTGGTGTGGCCAGGCCTCCCGCAGGCCACACTGCCTTTTGCCCCATTGAGCTATCTCCCCTTTTCTCTCTTCAGCTCCTAGAACACATGTCAGAAAGAGAATGAACCTCCCTGGACCTTCTGCATTCTGCTCGCTTCTGTTCTCACACTCTGTACTGATGCCAGCTTGTTTGTTGTATACTATTGACATGGGTGCTTGCAAAACATCCCCTTAAAGATTAACAGGGAAAATCAGCACTGATCTTGGGGAATTGCAGTCCATTCACTTTATTCAGCTTTGTTTTTTTTTGTTTTCGGAAATTCCTCTGGTAAGATGAGAGGCAGGTTTTCCTTTCATTCCACTGAGAGCATGCTTGTTTTATTTGTTTTTCTTTCTTTAATTGTGTGGAAACACATGTATCTCCCACTTCTTTATGTGGGCAGCCCTACAGCCCAGTGTGCTGCCAGAGATAAAGGTGTTTATTAATGTTTAACTTGCTTTATACTTTCAATCCTTTTGTTCACATACCTGGAATTTTACAGGATTTTGAGCTAATGCAGTGAACTTTGTAAACCTACAAGGCAGGAGTACCACACCCAGGTGTCTTTGCCCGACTATGTGACTGGTCCCCTAACTCTGATGTCACCCGAGTGGCTCCCCCACCTCTGGTGTGTACTGCAGATGCTGCTGCCCTGCTGTCTTCATGAAGCATCGTTCAGCTCCTCCTCCCCTTCCGTATGGCTGCTCCCCCCTTTCCCATATCCTAGACTTCATGCATTTCATTCAGCTCTGTCACCACAGCCCCCATGTAGCTACCCTTTGTCATCTGATCACAGTACTCCATTTAAGCAAGGGACTGAATATATTCCTCACCTGCCCTGTGTTTTTTTTTTCTTCCACCATTTTGTTTTGGGGATTTTATTTTCTTGCTATAGTCTTTCTTTTTTTGTTTTTTTTTCCTTTTCAGGCTGAAGATTGAACCAGATCCTCTGCACTGAGCTGTAGCTCCAGCCCTCTTTTTTTTTAATGTGTGAGGCAAGGTCTTGCTAAGTTGCTCAGCTGCCCAGACTTGACTCAGGCTTGCACTCCTCCTGCATCTTCCCCCCAGAGGAAGTGCGGGGGGACCCAGGTGTGCAGCATCGCACCTGCCTTTGGCATGCGGTCAGCCCCCTGGCACACCTCTAACACTACTTCCTTTCCACCTTGCACTCCACCACCAATGTCCCTTCACTCCCTCCACCTCGTCGCAGCTGAGAGTGTCTTCTGCTTGGTTCTGGTGACCCCACCCTGCATCGCACTCCTCCTGCACTTCTAGCCACGCTGTTTGTGTTATCAGATTCCAGTGTCTATGATAAAATATCTAATAACATTGTCACAGAGGAGCAGAGGCTTATGTCGGCTCGATATCTCAGAGGCTTCAGTTTATGATTATCTGCTTCCTCGCTGTGGGCCTGTGACAGAGCAGAAAACTACAGTGGGGAGCACTTGGCAGAGAACACTGCTTGCCTAGGACAGCTGGGAAGCAGTAAGACAGTGAAAAGCATAGGATGGTGGACTTCCTCCTGCTTTGGCTCCATCTGAATCCCAGCCTACTTCACAGTACCACCTACCTTTGGGCGGGGCTCCTCCATCACCTTGCCATCTCCATGCAGGTCACCCTGGAACCCTAGCATGTGTCTCCCTCATTTCCTGCAAGTCAGCAGTCCACAGCGCAGCCGTGGTGCCCAGCTGCTCCTTGAAGATCCTGAACATGGGAATGGTGTTCTTCACGCCCCTCCCCTGAGTAGTCCCTGAGCCCAGAGCCAGGCCCTGCGCATTCTTCAATCTTGTCATCCTGGTTTCCGGTTCTTAGATCTTTGTGAATCGCTATCGTGAGGTGCCAGGCAGAGAAGGTGGTGAGGAGGCAGGTGGTGAGGAGGCAGGCTTCATGCCAGCCCTGCTGCTGGCCAGCTCTGGATGTGGGCTGTGTTCCTCCCCCTCAGAACCTCTGTTTCCTCATCTTTACCCTGCGTGTCTTTGGGATCAGGTGTAGAGTTGACAGAGAGGCTTGGAATGCACAGGAGTCAGGAGTGCTATTATCTGACTGTTATTGGGCGAATTCTTTGTTCTTCAAGGTTTGGGTAATCTTCAACCTGCTGTGGGTACCTGGCTTCTGTGTTTTCATTTCTGTCATTACTTAAGCATGTTCAGTGGGACAAGCACGAGGGCAGAGCAAGGTGACGCATTCTTAGAGATTGCCTCAGGGGTTGTTGAGTGCGTCCTCAGGTGCTGAGCTGGGCTGCCCTCCAGGCACATGTACCAGCCGTCTTCATAGCAAGATCCTAAGTGTTTGTATTAAATGTCTACTGGACGCAGATATGCGTGATGTGTGTGGCAATCATAACCATGTCAGAAAAAGATTGGGAAATGTCTTCTACATCTGGCAGCGAATGCCTGCTGGCTCCTGGCCTTATTTAGGGACTTGGAAAACATTTTACTCATTTTACTGGTGATCAGCTCCAGACTGAGCAGTTTGTGATTTGCAGAATTTAGTTTTCTCTGTGTTGTATAATAATAACCTGTATGCTTTGTCCATTTGCAACCCGCTTCCTCCTTTTCTTTGTGATTTCTCAAACTTGGTGTTACTGCTTCCACAGTTGTCTCTGCAAATTCTTGCTTCCTGCACTCACTGGTACTCTTCATAGTCTGCTGAAGGGCAGGCACCATGTTGGCTCTGGAGATGTTTCGAGGAGAGGACAGAGGTCTTTCCAGTCTGCCTGGCTTTTCATGTGGCATCCTGGGCTGAAAACCCAAGGTTTAGGAGATCTGTGCATGTGGAACAGAGGTAGGGACAGGAGGAACACTTCCAGTGCATCGTAAAGAGCATCAGTTTGTCAGTTCAGCCTGAAGGGAAACCCCTTCCACATACATTGCTGAGTATCAGCAGAACAGAGCCCCTATTGCTGTAAAAGCTTTGTGGCATAGTAGGCAACAGCACCTACTATGTGCTAAACCCTGCCTTAGTTACCCGGATGCTATGAAGAACAAGTCCCCTGGGAAATGTGCCAGAGCAAATAGACTATTACAGGGTAGTGTGGTAAGTGCTTGTAAAAGCCCAGGTGAGTCAGTACATGAGGGAGGGGCACCTGATCCTTTACTGAAGGAAGTAAATGAAGGTCCAGGCTAACCTGAGACCTCAAAAAGAGGTCACAGTGAGCCAGGCCCAGAGGGAAAGACAGAAATCCTGGTAGAGAAGGTACCAGATGTGGTGCCACCCACCGGAAATGGTTCTGCTGGCCAGGGAGGGGTGTGGCAGGGCAGGCTGAAGAGACTACAAAGAGCTTGTCAGATAGCATTAAGGAGTGAGGACTTTGTCCTAAGGCACAGGTCTCACTGATGGGCTCCAAATAGGAAATGGCCTAATGAGGCCTATGCTCTGGAGCAGTGTGGAAGACAGAGCACCCAGGACCCCCACAGCCGCTGGCCAGTCGCCCTGGGAGGCTGTTTGGATAACTGCAGGTAAGAGATTCTGAGGGCCTCTGTTGGAGCTCTCAGGATGGGAGGAGCAAGTGAAGCAGAAAACAGGGTGAAACCCTCAATGATAGTTCTTTTTTTTTTTAATTAATTTTATTGAGAAAAAAATTGCAATGAGACAGCTTCAAAACAGGTTGGTAGGAGAGTTACAACAATTAGTATATTGCATATTGCTCTGTAGTAATCATTCGTAGCACAAGATGCAGACATGATATCCTGTCCAAACACTATTAATACAAATCTTTCTTCTTATTGCATTAAGAGAAAGCAGCTATATATCTATCCTAACTATTTTGTATATACAGATACAAAATGGTCCTTCATTTATATCTCCTTTTTTTCTTTAGCTTTGTCAGAGATGGGTATTCCATTGTCATCCAAATACTGTAATGACAGACTGTGAAGCAGAGCCCTTTATTGTAATGGTTCTGCAGCTCCCCTGTAAGGAAAGCTCTTCTAGGTAGTTTGTGAAAGAGCGAGTGAGGCGCAGCCTTGGAGAAACTTTCGATTGGCAGCTTAGGAGAATTTGTCAGGAGTTGATGGTTTTGGTGGTGGCACTGTGGTCGGCAGACCACACACGAGCGACTCTCATTGGATATTCTAATGTGGTGCTGCTGCTTTTTAATATATTTGTACTATGTTAACCATTTGCCTGAGAGTGGAGATTCACTTCTGTTGTCTTTGCTAGAAGTAAATGAATGGCTCAGCTCCAACCAGGGCTATATCCTTGCTGGCGTGTTCAGCACTCACTAATTGATTACTGTGTGGTCAGGGACAAAGAACAGAGTGGGGATAATCTTTTGGGGACTGCTGCTACAGGTTGCTTAGAAAGGAACCCTAAAGGTTTCCCCACGGCCTCTGCAAGACCAAGCAAGCAAACACCACCGGGAGAGAGGATCCCCCCCCCCCCCCGTGCCAGGTGGGTACATTGTTTAGTATTGACAATTTATATTGAGGCCTTTTTTTTTTTTAATTTTAGGGAGGGTCTACAGGGTGTTAGGGGTCTCACTACTAGATCAGACTCATAGTAATCCACCTGTTTACAGCCCTCCAAGAGATGGGATTACAGGCGTGCGCCATTATACCCGGCCTCAATTGCCATCTCAGCATGCTCTGGGAGTGGGGCCAGCATGACAGACCCAGGTATTGAACCCCTGACCCCCACTGAGCAATTTGGCTGGCCTATTGAATATATTGAGGTCTTTATTACTATACTGTTTCCCATCCAAGTGTCACCAGTTCTGAGCTGTGTGACCTTCAATGAGCCGCCAGCCCCTTCCTATCCTAATCTATAAAATAGGAACACTAATTGTGCCCGCCTTGCAGCATGATGTGAAGGTGAAAGGAGACCTGTATTTTGCACCATGCATTTGTCCAGCACTGTGTTCCTCACTTGCGTTAGTCAGCTTTTCCATTGCTGGCTCAGAATACCTGATGCTCAGAAGTATCAGAGAAAGAGAGGGTTGCTTCGGCATATGGTTTTAGAGGGCTTACTGTATGGTTGGCTCTGAGGCACCATCGTGGAAGGGTGTGGCAGAAGGAGAGAGTACAGGAAAAGCCAGAGAGACAGAGAGAGGCTGGGGACAGGTACACAGCCTTCCACAGCCCTGGTCACCTTCCTCTTCCAACCATGCCCCACCTCCTAACAGCATTTTGAACTCTTCAGGGATCAATACACCATAAGGCACAGTGCTCTGCAATTCGATCACCTTCCGAAAGCTCTGCCTTTGAACTCATGAGCTCTTTAGGGAACATTTCAGATCAAGCCGTGACACTTGTCAGAACTTAAGGCATTTAATAAACACTTCATCTTCTTATTTAAGACACATTAACTCCTCTTTAAGTCTGTGGCACCACTGTGCAAGAATTCGCAGAGAAACTTTCATGGCAAACTTACTGAATGCAAGAATAAATAATGAAGATGGATACTAACTGTATTCTTTCAGTGAAACATGACATTTAATCCTTAAAGCAACCCAATAAAGAAGCCATTCCTTTTTGCCCTTTTAGAGTAAGGAACTGAGGCACATTGAAGTTAGGCAGTTGCCTGAGGCCATCATTAAATGAAAGAATAGAAACTTGCACCTTGGCCATGCTGGCCTTACAACCGATTCTTAAACCCAGCTCTGGAATATGTTTTGGGGCTGGGGATGTAGCTCAGTGGTACAGTTCTTGCCTTGGAATGTGTTTGGCTAGTTATATGCAGCACAGTTAGTAGTACTCAGTGTTATGCCAAGTAAGTTAAGCAGTTGGCTCACTTTGATGTGGAATGTGTAAGAAGGAACTCCCAGAATGGATACTACAGCTTGCGTGTGTATTTCAAACAGCAGGCAAGCCTTCTGTGCCCGCTCTGTCAGAGGCAGCCTCTGAGAAAGCCATGCTGGATGGGATCTTGGAAAGAGGAATGCTTCAGTGTGAGTTTCTCAAATCTGAGTTTTCCTGAAGCTGCAGGGCACATTGAAGCCTATGATACTGGCCACCCCTCCATGAGAGTAACACATTCCCAGGGGATGCTGGTGCACTTTGAAATGACCAACTGTTACCTTATTAGATGCTTAGATGACAGTCAGAGGGAAAAAAATCTTTGCTTAGCTTTTACCAGTGCCAAAGCAGGGCAATTGCCTGCTCCACTGCACTTTTACATGAGTCCTGCTTTAGAGCTCAGATGTTTCCCACATTTGCAACTCGAGTCCAGTTCTTGAACTCAGAACTGGGAACAAGTCTGGGGCTGGACTTGGGTTGGGCGCTGCACCCACTGTCTCCCCACCTCCCTCCCTCCTTAAGTGAGGTTGCATACGCCCAGTGACTGGGCCATCTCTCACATCCAAGGGCAGCAAGGGACAGAGTCATGGAGTGACCTAAAGTTAGCCCAGCAGAGTTTCTGGTAATGATGGATGTTTTAGGACTACGCAAGATCAAAAGTATCACAGTGGGATCCTGAAATTAGGAGAAGTTAAAGAGATATTTAACTTTTGGTTCTTTATAATGAAAAGAAAAGGAGTATAAGGACAGGTGATCCATAGCACTGTGTTGTTTGTATGTTCTGTGGGGGAATTTATTGCATAAAAATGGACCTGATCTACATTTTTTTCTTAGGGATTTGTAGCCTTGGAAATGCAAATAGCTGTTTGTAAGTATGGCAAATTGAACTGACTGACTGAAATAAATCCATCCCATTTTTTCATTCTCAGGAGAATGAAGGAAAAAACCAGGGTATAAATCATACAATGGAATATTATACAGTAGACAAATGAACGCAGTGCAGTTATATGGAGAATTATAGTAATATCCTATCTGTGTGTGGGAATTATCACCAAAGATTATACACATCATGATGATCTATTCATAAAGAGTTAAAAACAAATGAATAAAGACAAAAATAATTCACTTTTTAGCAAAACCTGTAGCTGTGCTAATTCTTTGTAGAGGTGGAAGCCAGTAAATGCGGACAGGGGAGGGGTGGGAGGACCACCAAGGATGCCTGTCGTCTGGCTTTCGTGATAGGCCATGACATCTTAGTCCACACTACTATTAAAGATATGCACACCAATCAGTCAGTGAGTGAGGGAACAAAGGATAGACAGCGTAAAAACCAGGGATTATGATCACTCTAGCTCTGGGTGTCTGAAACGCATACTGGGAAAAAGAAACAGAAAGAACAGCTTTCTGACTGCAGAGAAAATAACGAAGTGTTGCTCTTTTTTTTTTAATTAGTTTATTTATTTATTGAAGAACAAATAGCAGTGAGACAGTTTCAAGACAAATTAACAGGACAGAGTCGATAAATTAATACATTGCAAATTGTTTTCATAATGTTTTGGTATCGTACAAGGTGCAAACATAGTATTATACTTACATTATTATAGCAGATGTCTCTAATCGGTGAATTAAGAGAGTGTAGCTATATACTTATTTTTTCTAGCTGAATTATATCCCAGATTCAATAATTATACTTTCTACCTTGTTATCTCCCTAGTGTTTGTCCATAGTACTAGAAGCCGACATAATATCTTGTCCAACCACTATTGGTGCAAATCTTGCTTCTCATAGAATTATGCAGAAGCACGGCATATTTATCCTAACTGTACTGTTTATACACACACATCATGATTCTTCCTTTTTATACCTTTTTTTTTTTTTTTTTTTTTTTTTTTTTTTTTTTTTTTTTTTTTTTTTTTGTCGAGACCTGTCAAAGGTGAGCACTCCATTGTCATTAAACCAATGTAGGTGCCTGATAGGGCAGTGGCAGGCCTGGCTTCCGCACAGCCTTCCGGACGCTGCGCTCAGGTCTCCCTTGGAGAGCTCTAGGGTGCACCGCGGCAGCAGCAGCAGAGCTGTGGGCCTGTCCTTGCTGCTCCCCCGGCCGCAGAGCCCCTGGTGGACGCAGAGCGCATGCTTCGCCATCCACCACTCTGGGAGAGGTAATGTGTTCACAGGGTTTTCTCAGCAACACGAAGTAGAAATTCCAAAGGACAAAAAACCTATGTGCCAAGCCTGAAAATTCCCAGCTTTCGCATTCCTACACACTGCACCAGGGCTGCGTGGGAGGACGGTCACAGACCCGCCGGCCTGGAAGGGAGCCCAGGGCCCCAGCTCCGCCTCTCCTCCTCCAGGTCCTTGTCTCCGTGGGCAGCTCCCTCCGCCCAAGCCTTCTGCACCTCGCTGTGTGCTGTGCTCCAAGTCCTGATTATGGGTTTCCACTTGTTGGGACCCAGACGTGGTTCACAGAGGATGATTCTCAGAAGTAAAATTAAGATAATAGCGATAATGGACCACTCTTGTCTTCCAAACTGGCAGGCCTTTTATCGGACATATTTGACACTTTAATTTCCATTATCTTTCCATCGGCTGTATGAGATACTGTTGGTAGCGCCACTTCAGAGATGAAAGTGAGGTACGGAAAGGTTAGGGGCCCTTGCCGAGGTCACACATCTCGTCAGTGTGGCTGCTCTTAAAAAGCAAGGAGAATAACGTTATGGAGACTGAAAATGCAAGAGAAGAGAAAATGCACGAGAGGAATGAAGGGACATCTGGCTGCGGGAAGCAGAGCAGAGCCAACCTGGTGTGATTCTGGCCTGTTTAAGTGGCGCAGAGGTGGAGGGCAGAGCTGCTGAGACGGCCAGGGCACGAGCCAGGGTGACCCTTGACCTCCATGGGTGGTAGGCCCTGAGCTTCCAGGGCCCCCCAGAGGGTTGCCAGGAGCCTTGGGTCGATTGCATACTGTAGTGTATCCCGGAGGAGCCAATTTTTTTTAAAATTTTTAGTTTTATTAATACATACATGCAGTGCATAATAGGCGCATTCACCATGGGAGTTGGTGCGTGGGCAGCACACATTTAATTCTTCTTCCCACCACTTCCCCTCCACCTCCTCCACCTCCTGATCTCCTTCCCATGTGCAAAAGCTCTACTTTAAAAGTGCAGAAGTGAGATTTTCAAAAAAAGAACACATTTCAGAGATTTTTTGGTTGCCTTGGCACTGTTATAAATTATACCGTCTCTTTCCAGCAAGTGGGAGTTTTCCTTTCATTTAGAACTAGAAATGCAAGCTGACAGCACTCCCTTCCTGATAAGTACGGAGAGCTGACTCCTAGGGGGTCCGTCGGATCCCTTCCTTCCTCCTTCTGCTCTGGACCTTAGGTCGTGGTCAGTGCGGCCCTGCCCTGACTTCTCAGCTGGTGCTGAGTCCCTGCCTGTCTGCCCTACACACCACATCCTCCTTCTCCCCTTTCTAATGCTGCACGGCTGCCCCTCTGCACCCAGTGCCACTTTCTGCACCACATTTCCCTGACTGAGGCTTCCCTGCCAGACTTGCGGGGCAGGTGTCTCTTTGGGGTAAACACGGGATGCACACTTTGTCTCTGTAAAGAGAAGCTGCAGGCTTTGTGGTGAGCTTTGTGAAAGGGGCAGAACCCCAGGCCTGGGGTGAAGCTGAGGAGAGAACACAGAGAAGGAGCAGGAGAGAGTAGGGATGTACTGAGGGAGGGAGCATCCTGCCTGGCTGGGTGCACAAGGTACTTGGGTATGGTGAAGTTGGTGGCCTGTGGGTGCCGCCCGCCCTGCCCAGGCTTGAGAGGTGAAAGGGAGTGGTGGAAGGGCCTGTCTTCAGGCCTGCTTGGCGGGGTGGCCTTTGGTGCTATGGACTCCACCAAGGCAGCAGCTGAGAGCTGACCGGATAGCCGCATGCATTAGGGGCTGCACTGTGAACCGTCTCCCTCTGCCAAATGGAGTTTGCACACCAGCTGGCCCTGCTTCTTTCAAAACAGCATTGATGAGGACCTCAAATCATGGGTCAGTGCAAAGTATCCCACGTGCTTTGCAAACCAGTCTTTGTTACATGGGTTTGGCTGGAGCCAGCCCAGATGGAAGAGCCTGTGCCCGTCTTTCTATGCATTAAATTATTTCCACTTCCCAGGGATCTAACAAGTTTGAAATCTATATTGTCTTATCTTGAGCAGGGCCTCACACTGGCAAGTGCACAGAAATATTGGCTAAACTAAATGAGCCTTTACAATATGTATAGGCACATGTTTAAAAGGAGAAAACTAAGGCTTAGAGAGGATTTTAAATTCTAGGTAAGACCAGACAGCTGGTAAGACATAGAACAAGGCTTTGTAGCAGCTGTTTGTAAAACATGTTTGCGTTCTCCTCCTTTGTTGAATTTTCTGCACACCCTGTTTGCTCATGGTCCTCTTGGCCAGCAGGCGAATTGTGCCAGCCCAAAACAAAGGTATGAACCGGACAAGTTGTTCTTGACCTTCTGTCTCTTGTAGGGCTCCTCGCAATTTCTCTCCACTCCCTTTCTCAGATCTTTAAAGCCACATGGCTGAAGACCCTGGACTGTGTGAAGATGAATGTGACACTGAAGCCGCTCTCCTTTTCCCTGGGGCTTTCTGAAGGCAGGGTTGGGACCCAAGAGCAACTCTTGGGTTTTCTGGAGCAGTCCATGCAGAGTCTATTTTACTCTTGCCTGTCTTTCGAAGCACTCCATTGTGCATGCATGTGTGTGCACCTATACACACACACACACACACACACACACACACACACACACACACACTAAAAGTAGACATATCCTGTTCACTGCTAATAGCTGATGGCAACTATGTTTGTGAAGAGTGATTATACAACATAGGACTTCAGCAGAAGCACTTCCTGTTGTGGGTCTTCCTCGGGGAAAGGGACAGTGTTTCTGAAAAGGTCCCTTCTGGGCCTCCAGCCCTGCACCAATGGGTGAGTAAAATAGCAGCAACGGGCACTGAGAGCTTGCTGCATGCTGGGCCCTGCTTCTTCTCCTGCTTCCACTGAATGTCCACGTCCCTTAGCATGCTTAATTTCCTCAACTCCAGTTTACAGATTAAGAAATAGAGGCAGGGCATGGTAATCCCCTTCCCCAAGGCTCCACAGAGAAGCCAAGATTTGAACAATAAAGCCCTCCTAGTACCAAACTTCATGGCGTGATTACTTAAATTACAAATTACATTTTTAAAAGAAGAAACTTATCACAAGTTATGGTATGTCTATTAATATTTTTATGACGAGTAATATATATGTGGTTAGGAAAACCAATGATGCAGAAAGATAATAAGGTGAAAATGAGTCCCTTCGTGCTTACCATTCCTGGATCACGTTCCCATTGTCAAGGGGAAGTAGTATTAACAGATCTTTTCTTTTGACCCCTCAAGACAAATGTTCTATGCATGGAGCAGGTTTCTTTACAGAGCTGAGCTGCTCACCTGCCATCCCGCTTGCTCTTAATTCTCAGCTAATAGCCAGGCTTCCTGGTGCTTTCAGTTCAGCACTAAGGACACTGCTTTCTGAGGTGGCGGTGTTTCTCCCAGGTTCCTGTACCACCCGACTTACCCAGGGAAAAATCTCCGGACAGTGAGGTGGCCCACTCAGGTGCTCTTGTATGGGATAAGTTCTTAGTACAGTTTTCTTTTCCATATATGTGGGATCAAGCCTTCAGTAATTTAAATTCACACTCAGAAACTGTCTTCTTTTCACAAACCCTTGACACATACTGGTAAATTTTTTTGGCAATATGATAGGCAACAAAAGTCTTTTTTTTTCTTACTTTGTTTTTATAAGTGAGTGAGGTTATGAAGCTTTGATGTCCATTGCCAGTTTGTTTTGCCTTTCTCGTCATCTGCCTATTCATGTCCTTTTCCCATTTTTTGTATGTTTATTTGTATGAGTGTCTTGTAAAATAAGTAAATTAGTCTTTGTATCATGTATTCTAAGTATTTCAGAGTATCATTTATCTTTGACTTTTTTCTATACGCAATTTTATTTTTATGTTAGATCTAACAACAGTAATTATTCACTTGTATTTTAAATTCAAACTTCTCTTGCTTTTAAATGTTTATATTTGTATTTCTAAGTATGGGGCAGCTCTGTCAGCTGCATAAACTTCAGTCCCAATGGAGATAAGTGACTCCTGAATTTATGATGGCAGCGGAAGCTTTTAACAAGTCTGCTGTGGAGAAATGTGAGGAAATCTGTATATACATGTTTCCAATCAGTCTGCTCACCTTTGGGCTGAATATTCCTTTTCTGAGATAAGTGCTTCTAGAGGTAAAGGGAAGTAGATTGCAAAGATCAAAGCCAATGTTCTTTTTTTGAAATTAATTTTATTGAGAAACAAATAGCAATGAGACAGTTTCAAAACCAAGTAGTAGGATAGTTTCAATAATTAATACATTGCATATTGTTGTCTTCGTAGTGGTTATTCATAGGACAAGAGGCAGACTTGATATCCTGTTCTGATTAGTAGGAAAGGACTTCTTGGCTCCCTTGGCAGGATCTCCACACCTTCATAGCTGACAATCACTCTACAAGACCCACTTAACAGTGGCTTCTGCTAATGATAGCTGTTGTCATTACCTGTGTCCATTGTTCCAGCTGCCCCTTGATAACTGGCGTCAGTGAATGTGGCTTCTTCCTCTCCTCCAGAGAGACTGTTAACTGACAGAGCTGTGCAGTGAGTGAGTGTGTGTGCGTGTGTGTGTGTGTGTGTGTATGTGTGTGTGTTGGGGTGGGGGGTGGGGGTGACAGAGTGGAAGCTGGCTCTGTCTTCTTCTTCATAATTCACTGGCTCTATTTGAGGTAGGGATATAGCTGCTCAGCCTGAATTAATTTGATAGCTTTGTGGTGACAAAGGGCAAAGGGAGTTTGGGGTTACTTAAGTCAGTAGTTCACAGTGGTTTGATACAGCTTAGTAGATGGCGGGCTTGCTCTCTTCTTAGAGACATGGAATATTGGGATTTACAGAGACTGTAATATTCCCAAAGCAAGCAAAAATAATAACATCCTAAGAGACCTGATTATAGGCAGTGTTTTAAAAATAAGTCTAATTATCAGTCTTGGCACATACTCTTTCTTCCCTATTTCTTCTCTAATTCCCTGCTTTACTGGGCATGCACTGAGGGCTTACGCTGTGGTGTTATGAAAACAACAATGCCTCTCAGGAGTCCGGCAGCCCTGTCAAACAGGAAACCACCAGAACTTCTGGATGCCAGCAGGCAGAGGTTCCTGGGAATGGAAACCGCTTTGTGTTGCAGGAAGCTTAGTCAGCAGGATTTGGCATCACAAAATACCTTAAAGGCCGCCAGGTGTGGCCTCCCTGTTCAGTCCTGGAACTCCAGCCAGGCAGCTGACCCAGGACAATTTCCATGACGGAAAAAGATAAGGATGACTTAGATACGCATCCTTTTAAATTCCTCCTAACTTCTCAAGAATGACTTTCAATGATTAAATAATTTTCCAGAGTGCATCAGAATATTTCCATTAACCTCAGAGATTTTTCAGTTGGAACACACAGTCCCTGGACCACACTACACTTTAGATGAGTGCCGTCCCCATATTCCTATGGATATGGAACACGTATTAACACTGAGTATGTAATTTTCCTTTGGCTTAAAGTTCTACTTTTAGAAATTTACAGAGGTAGCAAAAAGACAAGTACGGACATTTGTATGCACAAAGCTATCCATTGAACATCTTCATGGAACAAGAGCCTAGTCCAAGGAATTAGTTTTATCGTCTTGTATATGTCATTCATGTCTGTCTTGTTTGGAAAGGGACTGCAAATTACCTCTGCTTCATAGGGTCTATATTATCATGAGAGATACGTGAAAATATGTAACAATTTCTTAGGATGGTATGTAGCATTTATTTATAATAAAAAATTAGAAACACCCTATTTATTCATCTCATTTAAAAGTATGGTATGTTTTAATGATATTCATGCATTAATGGAAAGAATAAGTAGGCCATGTAATGAGGTGAACAGTATCAAAAGTCAACTATAGGGATGCCTTGGTAATGGAGTCATAGATTTATTTTTCCTTCATGACATTGTTTTTTTTTTTTTTTTTTTGCAAAAGAAATATACAGTATTTTGTAAGCTACCTTTTTAATCCCTGCAAAATAATATCAGCTATCATTGTTTTCAGATCTTATGGTGGGTCAGGTGTTTCTCTAAACTACATCATACATGATAATTGCTCACAGTAACCCTGTGAAGCAGTTGGTATGATTATCTTCTCCTTCTAACAGATGAGGAAACTGAGCACAGAGGGGTGAGATACGTTTTCCAAAGCCCTCCACCTGGTACACAGAGGTAGCATTTGACTGACCACAGCCATGGGACTCAGGAGCTGTGTGCTTGGGGTCAGTGCTCCTTGATTTCTGTAGCCATAAGAAGTGCCCTGAGGCATAGTACCTGCACCAGTGCCCAGGTGCAGATGCATTTTAAAGGAAATGAGAACCTCATGCCTCTTTATGCCTTCATTGCCATCTAATAAACAAATGGGATTTTGGTGTCTTTAGCCTTTCTCTTCATGATTTTGCTTAGTGACTTGGGAAGCTATGTCAGACGATCTACAAAGATCATCTTCCTTCACCAGGCATGGTGCCACACTTTTATAGTCCTAGCTGAGGCAGGAAGATCACTTGAGCCCAAGAGTTAGAGATAGCCTGGGCAACATGGTGAAACTCTGCCTCGAAAACAATCAAAATCTCTTTCCAGTGTGTTATGGTTCCCCAACTTAAAGTGCTCATAGATGGAGTTTTGAGAAAGAGATTGGCTTGTGGGGATTTGTCCTTGACTTGCTGTTAGGAGTTGGGGTCTGGTCAGAAAAGGAAGGTCATGGGAGCCGTGACCTGGAAGTACTCATCTCCCTTCCTGACTCCTCCCTTCACTCTGTCTTTCTGCTTCCCATATGCCATGCTGTGAGCATCTTCTTGAACATGCCCTTTGCCATGCTGCTGCTGCTGCTTTTTATTTTTTTTAATTCACAAAGTATTTTTAAATGCCTTTATTGACTGGGGAGTGGGCACATGTACAGGGCACGTCTTCCTCTTTCATCCCCGCCCCTCGGCACCTTCACCACTTCCTTCTGTGCAGACAGTGACTGCAGACTAAAACATGGCTCCTTCACACTGTAGGTGTTGGGGATTTTGTCTCAGCAACAAAGAAAATGACTAAGACACTGTATATCTTTCAAAGAAGCTCATTGGCCTGTTTCATTGTGTTCACCGAACTGAAAATAGTTTATACTTTTTAAAATCACAAGCTAAACTAGTTGTGAAATAGCATATGAATTATTTACTACGATATGATTCAAATAGTTCTGAATACAGCTGCAGGACACTCTGTGGTTCTTATATTTTTCAGATATGCAGAAAATAAGACAGCAGAGTGCTAGACTGAAATCGTCTCAGGCCCTGTAAATACCTAAGAGTCAATGTACTGAGTCCCAGAAGCAATAAAATATAGAACAAAGCTATCCCTTTAACTCAGGAAACACAGTTACTACCGATCAGTGGCATCCAGAGGCAGCAACGGATTTTCAACTGTTTACTTTCTCTGTTCTAGAATTTCTGTTTTTATGCAGACAGTTAAATTAGAATTCATGGGTTTTTGTGTGTCTTTTAAGGAATAAAAACTGGGTATTTCCAAGGAATAATTTCACACTAGAAAATATTTTAAACCCAGAGGCTGCAGTGACAGGATATATTTTTGAAAACTGCCCATATTAATCCTGTAATCAGTAACCTGATAATTTGCTAGCAAACAATGCAGGTTGAATTGTGCTGTCAGGAATCACATGTTGCTGGATTGCACTATCAATCACAAACCCCTGCAGAACACAGCCCAGCCCGTGCATTACTCAGAAACAACTGATTAGGTTGAGGGAGCTCCACACGGCATGTGCAGCCGAGGAGCGCTAGCTGGCCTGCGTCCTGATGAATCGCCATCCTGATGCTCCCATTCTCCTGGGAGCCAGGAGCTGGGAATCACAGCTGTCATCGGCCAAGGGGCCATTCTCAGTCTCTTTCCTGGAAGAGACTGGAGGTCATGGATGCTGAAGAAAACATTTTTTTTTCTCTGCTTTGCCACGGCCAGTGTCCTCTTTAGCAGAACTAATGAACTCTGGCAGAGCGAGGGTCTGTTTGCTTATGTGGCCACCTGTACCTGGGCCTCATCATGGCCTATGAGAAGACAGCAACATGCAGTTAATTTAGGATCTTCTCTGATCCCCAGGGCCCCTCTCCTGCCTTCCTGAGGGGAAAACGTGGTGCTGTAGAGGTGCTGAGGGTTTGGGTCTGCAGATTGGTCACCTGCAAGCCTTCAGTAAATCAGCCTCAGTTTTCACAGTAGGGCAAAAGGGAGATTCATGTCCTACAGAGCTGTCACAAATAAATGACATCATACAGGACCTAGGATCTAGGGACACTCAACAATCATAATTAACATTCACTGTTTGTAAGAAACTCAAGGATTTATTCATATTTCCCTAGGCCAGAAACAAGAGCTATATCTGGTTGTAGAACAGAAGAATCATAAAGTGTATTGTAATTAACAAAGTCAAATAAAATTGTGTACCTCGATTTAGTTTCCAAATGCACATATTGCATCTTTCATTTTATAGGCCTTGTTTGATTTCTTCCCATTGTTCTCTATTACATCTTCCCCAAACTAATCTTGGAAAATATTTCCATTATTGCTCCTTCAGAACTATGCACTTTTTATCAGAATGAATTCATATTACTGTAATTGCACACCTAACTCTTATCTGTACTCAGCACGTAATGTTACCTTCTTAAAAATATTACTCCTGGGCCATTGCTGAGTAAGATTCCAAATGTGAGTCTCATCCCTGCCATTCAGTTTGAAAAAAATCCCACTCCTGGTCAAAACTGCCCATCTTCTTTATTGAAAAACTGAGTCTGCAGTCAGAAAAAGTGAGATCTGTCATCAGATAGCACAGGTGGAAGCAGCTTCGGAGCCCTGCCTCCTCTCTGGCAGCTTCCACCTGGACGACTATCTCTCACCTGTCATGCCAAATTCTGCCATGACTCGCTGTGTGCAGAAGCCCAGAGATAAACTCTCTTCAGAAAACTGCTTTTGAGCAGCTGTTTCACTCACACTCTGGCCTGGCACCTTGTTGGGTGAGAGCCTGTCCCACGGGAGGCAGGCTCCTCTTCCTGCCCAGCTTGGCTGCTGCTGCTGGCCTGCTGGAGACCGGCATCTGTGGGCCTGCAGCCTGGCTGCACCCCAGCCTGGGCTGTGAACTGAGGCCCTTGTGCTTGTTCCTTCTCCCTTCTGCTCTGAGGGAAACACTGAGAGCTTATGAGCTCCGGAATCCATGCTGAGTGGGGGCAGGGAGGCCCAGCCAGCGCGTTCTCTGGCTCCTTTCCTTTCATGCTTCTCTCTTCCTTGCTGTTTTTCAGGTAGTGAAGCTGATTTCAGCTCCTCGAGCAGCACAGGCAGCATCTCGGCCCCAGAGATCCATATGTCTACGGCAGGAAACAAGCGGTCTGCTTTCTCACGCAAGTAGGCATTGTTTCCCACTCTGTCATGAAATGCTTTGCATGGGTGACTTACCTGCAGCTTAGGTTTCTGCAGAACAATACAGATTACTGTCCATTTATATTTTGCTATTATTCAATGAGGCTTTTTGTTTTTTGTTTACAGGGATTTGAGGTTGGTCCTTTTGTACCTCACCTGCTTTAGGCATGTGGCTTGGCCACTTCCCGCCCAGCCCAGCCCTTGCCTGTGTGTCCACCCCAGGCTTTCCTTTCCTCACGCACCTGCCTCCCTTTCAGGAGCCTGGCATCTCCCCACACCCCATGAAGCCTCTGCCTCACACTTGCTCTCCTCCAGCAGGCCTGCTTTCTTATCTGTATGCAGCAAACAGTGACCCCTGACAACTCCCAGTGGTCTCTCAGGAGTGAGGGAACAGAATGCCAAGTGCCCGGGCATAACTGGCCACCACTGCAAGAGGCAGCAAAGGCACTGAGTGTGTAGGCTCTGGAGCCAGGCCACCTTGGTTTGAGGGCCAACACCATCCTCTACAGGCTCTGTGGCCCTGAGCAAGTGGCTTCACTTTTCCATGCCTCAGTTTCCTCATCTGTAACATAAAGCTGTAGGCATGCCTGTCTTAGAGGGTCTCTGATTAGGTCAGGGCTTGGAGCACAACAAGCATAATCAAATGTTCACGACTGATTTTATTTGAATTGGAGGAAGGGATTGTGGGAAAAGAGAATGGGTGGGGGTGTCCAAGCTCCCAGATTCTCCACCTCAACCAGTATCATTATTCATTTACATATTCATTGAACATCACTATGAGATGGGGTTTGGAGATAAGCAGAAAACAAAACTGTGTGAAACCATAGTCGTTTTAATAGGGCAAGAAAGACAACAAGTAGATTAACATAATTCTTTTTGAAATTATGTGGGGAAAGCATAGCAAGGGTAATGGGGCATGTGGCGTGTTCTAGAAGAGTTGGTCCCAGTGTCCTGTGTGATGATGCAGGCACCCAGCAGGGACCAAAATGAGGGTTATGAGCATACCCTGCCTGGGACACTCCTCTTCTGACTTGGTATGTCACGTGACTGTCCAGGGCTACAGGGCCCAAATTCGTAGAACAGGATTAGGCTGTGTGAACTGAAGGGGCCCTTCCTGGAGACAGGACACGCAATCTCTAGAAGCTCACAATTCCACAACTCGGCAGACCCAACTTCCCTCTGTCTTGGAGAGAACAGGTTTTGGCCAACGTTTGTAAAGGGATCAGACATGGCCAATGCAGATCACTACTGAAAAGAAAACTGAAGCCAGACCAATCTGTAAGGCAATAGGGAAGTTCACAGTGAAAAGCACAATCTCTCCATTCCCAAGTCCCTCCTATTTTGTAAACAAAATGCGCCTGAGATCCAAGGCATGGATACAAACATACTGTATTCTGTGTCAATCACATGTGGCTTGCTCTGAGGGGCGATCATTTGTTTAAGCCATTCCACAAGTGAGAACCCACTCATGATACAGAGAACCCTGGAACATACCCATAAGAGGGGCAAACAGTTGTGGTAAGCATTTCAGAGGAATTTGGGTTTGTGGTTAAACTATCGGGTCAGTAACAGGAATTAAAGAAAATGTTCCAGTCTGAAATTCATACTTTAAGTGATGAAAATCGATATATTAAATATAAAACATATATATGGTAGTGTGCAAAACAAAAAATGCTCATGCAACAAAACTACTGTAGTCAAGCAGTAGTCATGAACTGATTAACAACAATAGTTGAATTGACTCCTCACTTTTCTTTATCTGAGCCAGGCAGTGTTGTCAGATTTTGGTGATGGAAAAGCCCCCGGGGAATTTGATGGAGTCCCCGGATTCTACAGGACCCAGGGTTGAGGGCAGCTCCTCTAGGAGGGCTGGGTTCCCATGGCAAACGCGCCCATCTCTGCAGTTGGCCTGTCGCTCTTGCCTGCAGCAGTGGAAGGCAGCGCAGGACCACTTGAATATGAGCAGGGGGCGCTGGTGAGCACATCTGTGGCAGGTGGTTTACTAATGATCTTGTCTTATGGAAGGCCCACCCTGCCGTTTCTAAGGAATCCTTTTCTGTAAGCTAAAACTCACACAAATCTGTTCAGAAGCCCACGAAGGTGGGTAGAAGGAAACTAGAGGTTTGCAGCAAGAGGGCCTGGCCTTGACACACCGACATCTGTTAACAGCCTGGTTTCCTATTTTAGGAAATGGGGACATAGTAACGTCTCTCACTGGGTTCAAAGAGCTGATACCTGTGAGTGCTTGACAAGGTATTCAGAACCTAGCAAAAGGGTCAGTAAAGGTTTTTATTTTTTAGTAGTTATAGAAATTAATTTTAAAAAAAAAGCTGCTGCTGTTGTTGTGACGAAGATGATGGTAATGCGCTATGAGTTTGATGGAACAGCCTACTAAAGTACCACAGAGCAGATGCCCTGAGGTTTTGGGGACTGGAGATTCAGTATTAAGGTACTGGCAAATTGGTTCTTTTTTTTTTTTTTTTTTTTTTTTTTTTTTTTTTTTTTTTTTTTTTTTTT